>QHHH01000067.1:0-201289 GCA_004367485.1 Fusarium citri
CCTCATCATGGACCTCCCCCGCCTCCTCCTCCCCACCATGGACATCTTCCTTTCCCTTTCCCTGGAGGCCATCCTCCTCCTCCGGAGTGCCCTCCTTGCTCTTGTGATCCTCATCACGGCAACCCTCCCCCTCCTCCTCACCACGGAGATAAGCCTCACGAGCCTCACCATGGCAAGCCTGAGCATGGTCCCGATCACGGTCCTGAGCACGGTTTCCACGCCGAGGGCCACGAGGGTCACCCACCCCCACCTGTAAGTTCAACCTCATTATGCGATGATAGTTTCATTTGCTAACTATTTTCAAGCCTCCTCCCCACCCCATCATTGCAATCCTTGGCATCGCCGCTATTGCTCTGGCTCTTTTCATTGGTATTGCCGTTGCCTACATTCACCGTCGCATCGCTCGTCTCAGCCCCGAATCTCGACGTGCTATCCGACGCGCATTCCGTCAGTCTCCCGAAGAGCGCCGCCAAGGTTCTGCTCTGAAGGCTGCATACCGTGCTTTCATTTCTCGATGGGTCGAGAACGACGAGGACGAGAAGGAGGCCATGCTCAGTGGTGGCCGACACCGAAGAACCTCCAGCGCAGCGACCATGGAAGAGGAGATTGCTTCTTTCCGCGAGGCTGCCAACATGGTTGATGGCATCGTTGCTGCTGAGGAAGGTCACCACAGCCGCGCCCATTCTTACAGCTACACTCCTAGCTCTTCCACTCCTTCCCACTCATCACATCACACCGTCGCAGCATACCCTACGTTTGCTGACGATGCAAGCCTTCCTCCCTACGATGACGATGAGCGCGACTCATCTGTTGTCACGGATGGATGCCGATACACTCCTGGCAGCTCCGATTATACCCCTTCCAACTCCGGATCCAACGCCAGCGATGTCCTCGGAGACACCAAGAACTAAAACGAAACTACATGAATTTTAAGTACAAATGATTTTCTTTTGCATACAACTATGATACACCATATTTCCTTATCTGTTCAAATTTTGTCTTTTTTTGCACATAATTGTGAGATTGGATATCGGGACCTACTATAGACTGTTATTCAACAGCAGCTCAATAGCTATCTAATACCACAACTTCAACTGTACAACTCTCTGCTCCATTCCTTTCAAAGAGATCGTGTAGGTAACATGTCATTTTATTTTGGGAACGTGAACCTTGGAGCATAATTCTTTTAAGTGCTAGTCTAAGCCAGCATAAGGTGACCAAATTATTTCGTCCCCTATGTTTCTGGCACCCTAATGACGATGCCTATTGTCTTGGTTTTATCGTCCAAGGATGAATTCCTCGTAGTTTTTTGCTATTCTCTTGATACCTTCCTCAAGCTCCCACCCCTTGACGTCGCACACATGTCGGTACATGTTTTCCAACGCTTGGTCCATGTGTTCGCCTGCTATATGGAGGTCACTTTCTACGAGAATGCTGTCATCAGGCAGGGCAAGCAGCACCTCATCGGTCTTGGCGCTGCTAGCATCTGTGCTAAGATTGACAGCCGTTGATAGCGAGACGAAGATGCGAGCTGGAATTGTTGGGTTGAGATACTGCTTCAACACTTCAACGTTGGCACTGAATGAATGAAGACATATCCTCGGGGGATATGGTTTCTCACTATCGTCGTTTTCCTCATCCGAAAAGTCCTCGGCGCCCTTGGCGACAAGCCGTCGTTTTCGGCGTGAAATGTACTCACGCTCATGGCCTTTCCACGTCGCGGCAAGAGTGTCATGGAGCACTCCGTGGGCTTGTACACCATGTACACTGACAGCTCGGCGAGTCTTGGCGGCGAGGCGGAGCTGAGCAGCGAGAATCTCGCGCTGATGCTCTATTCTTACTCGATGGGGACTCAAACGTCGACCCTCGCGGCCGCCAGCGGTGAGAGTTGAATCTCTTTCTGCATGCTCAGAGGGATTCCATGGTTCGGGGAGACGAAAGGCTTTATCTACACCGATCTCTCCAACTAAGGCATGAGGATTGGCAGATAATCGGGATTCTGTCTCTTTGAGAAAGGTGCTCACGGCGACTGGAATGGGCAGAGAGGCAACAAACTCCGGTGAAGGCTCCGGCTGAAGAACGGCGTTGTAGTGGGTCTGTTTTGCGGCGGCGGCGTTGGACTCGGAGTCGGGCCCGGGCCGATATGTCGGATTGTCGGCCGAATCGTCATAGAGAAGATGAGAAAACCAGGGATGCCAGCCAAAAGAAGGGACTGTACAGGTATTGCTTTCTTCGGAGCTTTCATGCAAGAGTTGCTTGAGATCACTGTTATAGTGCTTGCCAGCGACATCTGCAACAAGATCCTGATCCTGAGCTCGTGTCGCCATGATAGTCAATGCAGCTGCACGCATGGAAGGAATATCCTGGGTGGAATCCATCGTATCAGTTGGGTGACAATGCGCATCGCATATGGGCAGATGCCAGGGGAACGGCGGTTGGTCGCTGGCCGTAACAGGTACTGACTGTTCATCGTAGTTGTGGGTGTGTTGACACATGCTTCCAAGGCTTAGGATAAAGTAGCCTAAGTGCTTTTCTAAGCTTGCATAAGGCGACCAAATTATTTCGTCTCTTATCTTCTCGACGGTCAATCAGAATGGGTTAAGTTTACACTGTAGATGCTGGTTAAAATTGACATGTGTGAAGAAGTTCATCGCGATGGTTGACGAGGCTTAACGTTAGTGCCTTGGGAAGGCAGCAAAAGAGTGATGTCAGCGGGGAAAGCTCCCAGCTCCTTCCATGATGTGGATCATGATGGGGACGGCAGGTGGGTAACAGGATGATTGTCTTCTAAAGCTTAGGCTACTAAAATAAGTAGCCTAAGTGCTGGGCTAAACTAACACAAAGTGACTAAATTATTTCGTCTCTTATGCTTCTGGGGGCCGATCTTCTGATGCCCCCAAGGACGAGATCGAGAGGCTCCAAGTGGAGTTCAATTATGATGATGAAGTGCCCAGAATAACAGCACCAAATTAGCGACCAACAAGCTCTATCTAGCTGCAGTATCTTGGCGTAAGATTGAATTACCTATTGATGGCTGATGCCTCGGTTGGTACTGTACTGAACTCACGTGACGTGGGTGGTTCGTGTCTGTTATCATCGGGCAGTCTCTAACATGGAACCCGCCCAGCTTACTGAGGAATTGGCTGATTTTAGTGCTTCCAAGTTCCAGGGTCTTTTTGGGTTATCGTCGATCATCGATGGGGATAGGGGATCCTTGAAAGTTTATTTCTTTGGTTTGACTTTTACACCAATTGATAAGGATATTGCCTATTGTGAATATACTCATTACATCTCAGTGCTCAATTTCCAGTTACTCCGTAGAGTCATGTCATTCTCACTGATATTTCATGCCGTATACTGTAACCAAGCAGTGCTGTGTAACGTCAGTGTACATTGAGATTCTCGTTACAATCACTTGCATCTCTTGAATGCACCTTCCCCGCACGCTCTTCCATGGTGGCTTGTTCTGTTGCCGTACGATGGTCACCTCAGACACCAGAAAAATGACATACAAACGACCCTAAGCCAAGCCAGGCCAAGCCGCATCTTTTCACATGTGATTGCCTCCTTCCTTCCTCACTTTTACTTTCTTCTTCTCTTCTCTTTCTCTTCTCCTCTTGTCGCTATACATATTTATTATTGCTTCCTACAGCTTCACTGCAACCCTGTAGAATCGCATTCTACCGTCCTTGGTGTATTAGAAACCGTTTCCAACCCCTCCTCCGGGCGCCTCGCTTTGACTTCCCCGGAAACGATCTATCGAATCACGGCTTTGGGACATGTCGACGTATATTTCGTCCTAGAGCGGCATCCGTAGGCTCTAACTTATCAGTAAGGTAGAGCTCGGCACTTCAAGTCATCAACTACTATACATTAGTCGCCCACCTCTTTTAGGATCCTCCTCCTCTTCTTCTTCTTTATCATTATCTCACCTCTCTCATCTGGTGCCTTCATCTGTGACAACTAATACCATCAACGACTCTGCAACTTCCTCGTGGTCATGTACTGCTAGGCTCATCTCTGTAACACCATCCGTCAAAAATGGCTCTCCTCAATCCCGTCTACACTTTCGTCGTGCCCTTCCTTTTCGTCGTCACTGTTCCTCTCGCTGTCTTCGCAGGTATCACAACTACCATTGCCTTTTCTGTTCTTATCCTCCAAGTACTGGCCGTCTATCTCGACGTAGCTCTGTCCTTCGTCCCGCATTACCTAGGCGGACGAAAGATTCGGCCTTATCATCCTAATAATCATTACCTTCGTCAACCAATTCTCGAGGGCCCAGGTTCTTCCGCTCTTTACACCAATCCGACACCACCTTCGGCCGGGTCAACGGCTTTTGAATCATCACTAAAGAGACGTCGCCATCGAAGAAGCTCCAGTGCTCTATCTACAGCGGGTACTACTACGCCAATTAGTGAAAAGGCATTTGGCTTGCTTCCTAGCATTGGCCCAGAGAGGGATTTTGAAGGGGTGGGTGGTTGGCGGCTAAGCGGTGATGACGAGACATGGACCACCATTAATTCAAGACTTGAATTACCCGATAAGCAATACCATGGACGCAACCATCATCGTTCCCCTTCTGGTCCAACAACACCTGGAGAGGGCGGATATCTTATGATGAAAGGCCGCACTCGAAGCCCGTCAGCAATACGCACTTCAGCATCTCCCAACAGCGCCCGCACGAGGACACCATCTGGTCCTCGCATCGCTTTTACAAACAAATCCTTTATCGACAGCTATTTTCCGAGTCTCAAGACTTCACCCAAGGGACTTAAAAAGTTACCCTCTCAAGGAGTCGTCGACGCATAGGTCCTTGAGACATTAATGCTATCATGTAAACTATTATCACGACTTGATGAAAGATATGGGAATCAGGGGATAACTGGGACAGGATCAAAAGTGTCAAAATGAATAGTAATTCGGGGGTATCTGGGCGTTTGAGCGAGATTTGTCATTTATATTGGGTATGAATAATATGCCACATTTAAATCCTGATGTTCAAGAGAAAGAGTACTAGAGTGAAATCGCACTCTCATTGTGTACCAAATTTATGTACTTCTCAATGCCATATTTCCTGGTATCTGCAACGCCAAAAACGCCAAACCTAGGAAATCCATTATCATGATAACATTACCAAACCAAAATCGGCCATCCTCTCTTCAAAGAGTCTGCCAAAAGTAGTTTGCATAGAAGAACCGAGAGAACTTCTTGTCCATGTTGACAACATGCACATCTCCCTTGCGATCGTTTCGAATAACCGCCTTGGACCACTCGCCATCCCTATCATCACGCTCAATATCGATGCCCAGGCTGCGATACACCTTGAGTCTCAACAGCACTTCATCATCAACAGGGTCTCGTCGTCGGGCGTTAGCAGCAGCATCTCCTTCCACGCCCTGAAGTTCGAGCTCACGCAGACGGGCTTTTAGGTCTGCTGCAGTAAGGGCAAGACGTTCCGCATCGGTTTCAGCGTCCGCAGCAGCCTTTGCAGTGCGGAACTTGAGGGTGTCGAGACGTGCGATGTTGGAAGCGTGATCCGCGGATGAGTGCGAAGTTACGAGGTCGTCATGGCGCGATGTGTGAGTTGCGAGCTGGCGGGAGAGCTTCTTAAGGGACGACTCGGCTTCGCGGACGCGAAGATCGCGGGCTTGTTGCAGTGTGGAGAGAGATTCTGTGACGCGCGAAACAGCGGTTTTGTCTGGCGCAATGTTGAAGTTCTCGATTGTGTGGTGAATGAGCTGGTGGTTTGTTAGGCATGATTCAATAGGGGTTTGATGGATAATGACTTACAGTCGCGGGTTCTTCGGAGAGCAACATATTGGCGGATATAATTGACTTTGTTCAGTACGTTAAAAGAGCGTTCTGATTAGATTTATTAGGAAACGTGAAACGTGATTTCGTTGGAGTTTGTTTAAGTGGTTATGATGAACCTGGTGTTTTTGCCAAGTCAAGTTACCCATTTGGGATAAGCACCCTCGGTCGTCACGACGACAATCTCGACTTCCTTATCAGGCAGGACCAGAAGATGCACACCCCACCTCGAACTTTCTCCCTCCCTCCATTAGCCGAACCTTTCCCGAAGGACGCCGCACATCGTCATCGGGTCCCGCCACAGCAGGCAAGCAAAGAGAGCAGTGAAGCCGAAAAGAGCTACCTCTGAATAACACGTGCGAACCTTGTCCTTGTCTTGTCTTGTCTCGCATTCCCACCTTTGACCTAGATAGTGAGAACCTCTGCGCATCAGCTTTTTTCTAAGCTGTCAACTTCATCCATTTGTCCCTCTATCGCACTCGGATATCCGTCAAAATGGTTACCGAACTACCATGTGAGTTCCCGTCTGCGCCCAACTGCATGATAGACAAGGTCTTTGGAATATATACTAACTATGATGATAAGATGCGCTCGATGCCGAGACGTTAGTTGTTCTACCCTGCGATATTGAATATCATATATCCTGACTGATGGCAACAGGCCGCTAAATCCCTCCGAGCTCAACGTCCTAAAAGCGCAATATGAGCGCGAGGGTGAGATGGTTGGCGTGCAAACCAAGTTCAACTATGCTTGGGTAAACTTCACTCGTCCTAGTTCTCCCAGCGACTAAGACTGACATACGATAGGGTCTCGTGAAATCCAACCAGCGAAACGACCAGCAACTCGGTGTCCGCCTACTCTCGGATATCTTCCGAATCTCCCCCGAGCGCCGCCGCGAATGCCTCTATTACCTCGCCCTCGGCAACTACAAGCTGGGCAACTACGGCGAAGCCCGCCGTTACAACGATCTCCTCCTCGACAAGGAGCCCGCCAACCTGCAGGCTGCGAACCTGCGCTCGCTCATCGACGACAAGGTTGCCCGCGAAGGACTCATGGGGGTCGCCATCCTTAGTGGTGTTGGTGTAGCAGCTGGTGTTGTGGGAGCGTTCCTCCTGAGGAATGCTCGAAAGAGGTAGAGAGAGAAAAAGAGAAATGAAGTAAAGAGAACTGGGGCAGAAAAAACGTGCAGGAGAATTTTATATTTGCATGGGCGGCTTTGACACGATTATACTCACTCTTCGCTATAACCTCTGGATTGGGCCCTTGTTTGGAGTCTTGACTTTACGAGATATGCTTGTACTACATAAATGAAGCGACTCTTATTATATAAGTTACTTATTCAACTGTTGTCCACAGTATCTGAATGATTTGCCATGAACTCGCGTTTTATCTTGGTCAGTCAAGACTTCATGTGTCTCGGTGTTAAACTAGCCGAGCTACACGGCGGTATGCATCCGATGCCTGGAAACACAAGGTCGAGACAACCATTGTGTAGCTTACATGTTCGTCTAACTTCGGCACTTGAACCAAGACATTTCTGAATGTCAGGACCGGAGCACTTTAAGTATCCACATGTTGAGATAGAACTACGTTTACAGTACTGTCAGTGCCTCAAACCCGTTTCATTGGACGTTCTATACCCATGATACTACTTGAGTAATTAAATTCACAGACAGTCACGACAAGTGAAGTGAAGACTAGACAAATAAGACAATGTTAAGGAAACCAAGATCAAGCCAGCTAAGAAACAAACCAAAGAGACAACGCGTCACCGTCTAGGAGTATCGCCTGCTGAGATATTATAACCACCTGATCTCAACAAACGTACGACTAAAATACAACAAGCTGCTGCTCGACAAACTTCCTTGGTGAAGCCACCCATTTGATCTTATCTAATATTATCCATGACCGAAACACCACCAAGCCCTTGGTGGAAAAGGAACAGGTATTCGAAGGTACAGTGAGTGGGCAAGGCCACAAAGTAGAGTAGGTAGGGGGTCCAGAGAGCCAGCATGTCTCCCAAAAGTATACGGCGAATGGCAACACAAATGGAACATTTACATATTCCACGTCTCTCCCAACGAGAAGCGCTCAGATATAAACACCTTTCGCCGGTAAACCTGCTGTGCTTCTCTCCAAAGATGTTTTCGTGTGACAGATTAGAGTGAGACCAACAGCT
The DNA here is from genome assembly GCA_004367485.1 of Fusarium citri. Taxonomy (NCBI): domain Eukaryota; kingdom Fungi; phylum Ascomycota; class Sordariomycetes; order Hypocreales; family Nectriaceae; genus Fusarium; species Fusarium citri. The sequence goes on from QHHH01000067.1 coordinate 7,991, forward strand.
CGTCAGGCTTGACTTGGCTCATAGCATGGCGGAGAACGACGCTTGCCTGTAACTTCTAGCCATACCGAGACGCCTGCAAAGCCATATAGTCTGCATCTCCCATCTTGCACGACTATTGTTCATAAATGACTTTTTGTTCCGTCTCCGTACGACAATCATTCCATGTGGCGTGTGTGGTGTGATGTGATGTGATTAGGAGACAATGTTTTGTTTCTTAATTAAAAAAGGGTGAGAGAAAGAGGCGACAAAGAAACTAGAATCGAATGCAACGAAAGGCGTCGAGCTGGTATTGTATGGGCATCATGGGTACTCAGACATGGATAAAGAAAGATGAAAGGAATGCGCAGGTCGTCAAGAGTTTGGGAGCTTAGCGAAGAGAGAAACCCTTTCGCTTGCCCTCCTTCTCTATGGGTCGTCCGCTCTCGACGCGTTGCTTCTTGTCTTCGAGCTCGAGTCGTTGACGGTCGAGCTGCTCCTTCATCTCCTTGTGTCGGGCGTACAGTTCCTCTTCGGACTGCTTCAGCTTGCTCTCCTTTTCTGCCACCTTTTGCTGGAAGACCATCTTCATCTCGGCCTCCATCTTGGCAAGCTTCTGCTCGTGCAGGGCACGCTCCTCCTCCTGCTTCACAGCAGGGTTGACCTCCTTGAATACGCTGGGGTCTTGAGACACGCCCATGGCGAGCAACTTGTCGGTACGGTAGTTCTCGTAGAGCTGGTTGTTGGTGTGCTCCTTGAGCTCCTCCATGTGGGTTCGGATGAGCATTTGACGAAGCTTAACGAAGTCACAGTGCTCCTCGTTGTCGACCTCGATGATACCCCAAGGGTAGGCACGGCCGCGGATCTTGCGACCATCGGCGCTGGTGATCTCGTTGTTAGCACCAACGACAGCGAAAGGAACCTTGGACATGATCTCGTTGTTCTCGGCGATTGTCTCCTCATCGTCGAGCTCGTATCGAGGACCCTCGAAGATCTGGATACCGTGGTGCTTGATATCGGCGAGGATCTAAACCGGTCAGTAATCGTAATTTTGCCAATTGTTCCAGAAGACTTACTCGGGACTTGAAGGCAGCGATCTCCTCATCGGTAAGGGTATCAGCCTTGGCAATGACGGGAATCAGGTTAACCTTGGTGTGAAGGCGGCGCATGACCTCAATGTCGAGAGGCTTAAGAGAGTGACCAGTAGGCTGAATGAAGAAAACACAAGCATGGATTCGGTTGTCGACGATGTTCATGCGGTTGACCTTGTTCTCGGCATCCAGGTAAGAGTCGAATCGCTGCTCAATGTTGTCGACAATAGGGCGCCAGGACTCATCGTTGTTGACGAAGTCACCGAAACCAGGAGTGTCGACAACAGTAAGGCGGAGACGGACACCAGCCTCCTCAATGTCGGCGCTGATGGACTGGATGGTAACGGTCTTGGGAATAATGTCGAGGCTAGGGCCCTTGCGCTCCTTGGGGGGGTAGAGAGAGGTGTTGAAGAGAGTGTTGACTAGTGTAGACTTGCCAAGGCCAGATTCACCTGTACTATTGTTAGTTGGGGTCTGCTATATTTACTGGCTTCTATACATACCAACAACCATGACGTTGAAGTTGAAACCCTTGCGCACACTCTTTCGGTGCCATTGGTTGGGCAGGTTGGCAAAGCCGACATAGCCCGTGAGCTTTCTTCGGACAATGTTCCTGTTGTCAGCAGCGGGAGGTGGCTGAGAAGGAACTACTCAAAAGATTAGCAAGTGATCTATAGTCGATCTTGAGCCGAGAATAACTTACCGTTGGCGGGCGAAGCCGAAGGAGGCAGCGCGGGGGACTCGGCGCCTGGAGAATCTATTGAGCGACATGTTAGTAAATTTCCATTAACCGAAAGCTAGAGATAACACGATGCGCAGGTAGGTGTTTGAGGAAGATCCTGACTCCATAGCAATCGTAAGCTGGTTCTATCACTAGATCTCTCGGACGATCCACTGTGCTCTTCAGGGTGATATGGAACCCATTCACCGCGTTGAGGGTTGCTATGTTGCTCGTCTGCAATCGGCGTGTCCACATCGAGCATGCTGCGCATACGGCGTACAGTCGATGTCTGGGAAGCAGGCAGTGGTTGCCCATTTAGCAAAACCTGGTTCAACGGGAGACTACAGGCTCTCATGTGATTTTCTAAGGATCGGTGCGGCAATGTGGATATAGGTGGAGGGTCCAGGAATAGTAGGCTGTTCGTTCTCGAATGCCTAGCTCTTCTTGGAGTTCTGTCTAGAACTCTAGCCGGGTCGTATGTTGTTTTCGAATCCTGACGGTAGAACGACATTTTCGAACGTCGGGGGCGGATGAAGTGTTGATTCTCAACCAGGGATGCCGTCGGGACCAAAAAGGGGCTAAGAGCAGAACCGATAGATTGCGGATAATTGGGAACAAACGCCGTCGAGGATATCGTGAATCGATGAAGCTTGCAATGATTGTTGCCGTTGTAGAGGCATCCATACTCCAAGCCTCGAGCAAGTGCGGTCGTCCTCGTGGTCGACATGGAAGGCTCCTTCCACAACCTCTACCTGGCGCATGTGCCATGTGGGAAGACACGCGCGTGCATAAAATGAAAGAATAGTCTTACCCATATTGAAGTATCAAGAACGGTCGAGGTGAAAGGACTTGTAAGAAAGTGCGAGTTCTAAACCAAAGCTCGCTGGTTAGCTACGTCAGGGAAAAGGCCAGCTAGCTACTTGAGCTTGGTGGAGTGTTTCCCAAGGAAACAACGACAAGAGCGCCCGCCTCGACACTGGATCTCCAGGCTACAAGGGCAGTTTGGATGGAAGTATCGTCGGGTCGGTCGAGGGCGCTCTTTCTCGAAGTCGTCGTCGGGAGGGTTCAGGAGTGGGACGAGGATAGCAACTCACGGCAATACCAGGAGACGCGTGTCAATGAGCGTCGTAACGAGAGTAGACGAAGATTAAGAAGAAGGAGGCCTCGGGTTTATCAACACAGGACCTACTCTCACGCACGATAAAAGGCGATCGAGATAGAAAAAGTAGCAATGATGATGCTAGAAACGGGGGGTTAGGGAAAAAAAGAGAGAAGGTGAAGTCAAGGAGAAGGATGGGAAATTTTGGAGGCGATAGGCGGACCAAACAAGGAGACGAAATTCTGATGTGCTGTGCTGTTCTCCCAGCAGAGCAGCCCAAAGGCAGAGAACCGTGCTTCAGCAAAAGGGGTTTAGATGAGCTAGCTCCAAATTGGGTTAGTGTGGGTCCCTCAACTTACATGATCCAGGGGCATATTCTGGAGAATTAGCGAGCAGGGTCGCTGAAGGGCTGCTGTCGAGCCTCGAAGGGTGCTCCAGTGGGTATTCTGATTGGCTTTTAGAACCCGGGTCCAATTAACGGCGCGGGACAGGGGTTGGTCAATGGTAAGATGGGAGATTGGGGAGGGAGTGCTCTAGCTTCACCTCACGCAAATTAACAGTAAGGTTCTGTATCTTGGCTTGGCCTCCTGTCGGCATGTGCATGCTCAATTGCCATACAGATACAGGTTGCTTTTTTGGAAGTACAGCTTTGCTTCTGTACAAGTTCAGCTTCATGTTTGTCATTACAGAGTACCTGGCTTTGCTTGAGCTCTGTCTCCAAATTTCTAATTGTGGCTGGAGCTCCTCCTTACTTGACGTTAGATCCATTCATTCCCCGAGCTTGGAGCTCACCTGAGGTTGTTTCTAAAAGGGGAATGCTACTTTAATCATGTACATCCATACCTAGCTCGCCCTCGTGGTCATGGAAAACTTGACTCGATCAGCATTAAGAGACGAAATAACTCAGTCACCTTAGTCGACTTCAGACATGCTATCAGGCCATCTATTTTCGTCCCTAAGCTCGGGCTCTCAATTCTTTTGATCCCCCTAGCTCGCTTGTGCTTCAAGTATCGTATCAACGATCTTTTATGTGCTGCATATCAACATCGATAGGGGCACTGACTCCTATTATTACTCTCTCCATCATGATATTCATGCATCAATCGTTCCCTATCCAAGCTGCACTCCTATTTTTGTTCAAATAACCCAAGACATTCGTAATGAGACGTTACTAGACATAAGACAAATACCAAGACATAGGTCGATCAACGTTGTTTTGGAGGGCTGGGGGCTCTAATTGCCCCTTCCCACTCATAACTAAATCTTCAATACTCAATCATACAAAGGAGTTATCGTTGTCTATCGTTAAGCTATTTACCAGGACTCCAGGAGGTGATTGATCATTAAACATTGAACTACTGTCCACTCGCCGTCCAGTCCGGTCACGCCTCTGCCGCTCCCACGTCTGTGCTAGACCAGTCCCTCGTTTAGTTTCCCTTCCCCGTCTCGGTCTCCGTTAAAACACCAAACATCGCCAACCTGCAATCCGTCCGAGTTGTTTCCTTTGTGGGTCTGGGCGTTCACCCATGCACTCTACCGCCCGGCTGGCCCATTCACATCACTCAGTCATGAGCCAACCTCGTCTCACTTACAGTGCTCGTCATATCAAGTTGTTTCCGAAGTCATTACAGGGCCCATCAAAAAGTAACGTCAGTTATTGAGGCACATGGCTGTAGTGTGATGTTGGGGAGGACTCAAATCGAAGGTCATCAATGGTATTCTACTGGGATCAACCATTGATGTCGAGTACTATGTTGAGAAAACTCGTACTCTCAGCAGCCCTAACTTTGGGCATGAAAAGGTTACGTTGCGAGACTGGTTTGTACGTGGGCAGGTCAACCCTGAACCAATAGGCCGGTTTATGTCAATCCGCCAACCATCCTCCATCCCGTGTTATAACAGTATACGAGTTTACATGCAGCCGTTGCATCCTTCACACGGCAATAACATCGTGCTGTATCTGACGCAATCCCGCCCATCTCCTGTTACCTACACTGCCGTGTACCACCAACTTCGCGCGGTACGTGTTTTGCATAGAGAAGGCTGATAGCAAGGGAGGCTCATGGCCTGTAATTGCATTCCAGGCCAACGCAAGGGTCTTTCTGATGTTCTCGCCAGCATAGCAGTGTTACTCACCGTCTGTTCTATTTCACTAGACTTTATCCGAAGCCAATAATGGCCAGCTGATCTAGCAAATTCTTAAAAGAGGCTATTGTTCCTCCTGTCATGGAGCGTTACAACGAGCCGCTTCGCCAATCCTCTAGGGTAGATTTGTCCTCACTACAACCTGAGCAGTTTCATGCCGACTAGAAGATCGTCGTTGGTAATGGCGGCGTGTAGTGTACAACTATGGGTCGGTAAATGTACTTTAATCTGAACTCTTCTTATTCATTTACGTGGTCGTGTAAGTCATCGTTGCCGTCAATCGAGGCTTCATGGGTTTTGCCCCAAGGCAGAGAATTCTTGTTTAAGTCATGTCCGCAATAACCAGTTTCTTTCTTCATCACATACTAAGACAACTCAGTTCTTGACGGATATAGAATACAAGGTCTAGCGTAGGGAACAAACTTCTTTTGCTGAGTTGAATCTGGTATCTATATCACACTTGTGCCAATACTAAACCAGCCCCGATATCAATCCTTTTAATTACATGCCACATTCCCATCTAATAAAGGTATAGTACAATGCCGTTATAATGCCCGGACGCATCAACCAAAATTTTCGTACAACACGATTCCCTTAAGCTAGACCAGCCTGCTGGCTAGCAAAGAATCGCTTTGACTCAGCACATCGCTCACTCTTGCAACCAGGGCATCGGAGACCCATCTGCTTCGAGCAAGCTTTGTTCTCAGCAAGATGCTTCTTGGCGATATCGGCAAGAGCCTCGATGAAGACAGGGCTGCCGTTAAGAGACTCAACTCGCTTGACGGTTTCGGGGCTGCCGCTGTCGGCAATAACCTCCTGGTCCAACTCATATAGGGTTTCAATGTGGTCGGAGGTGAAAGCAATAGGAATCAACACAAGGTCCTTCTGACCCTTGGCGACATAGTGCTCTACACTGTCTGAGGTTTGAGGTCCTAGCCAAGCAGATGGTCCAACCTGAGACTGCCAACACAGTCGGTAGGGGTTGGAGAAGCCAAGTCTTTGCATAACAGCATAGACAGTCGCTGCAACCTCAGCAGGATAAGGATCACCTATAAATTGTTAACATGCATTATATAGAGCAAACGATGGATAGACGAACCTCTGTTGACAACAGACATGGGAAGACTGTGAGCGGAGAAGAGCAGGACAACATCCTTTCTTCGCTCCTCAGGGTACTCCAGAAGCTTGGCTTCAATGTTCTGAGCAAACGCCTCGACCAAGCCGCTGTGGTTAGGCCAGCGGTCAATAACACTCCATGTGATAGTACCGTCACCAGGCTCCTTATTGGTCTTGCCCTCGAGTCTGTGCCTCCACTTCCAAAGCTCGTTGATGCTGCTGCCCGTTGTTGAGCAAGAGTACTGGGGGTATTGTGTGAATGCGACAGCGCGACCACCCTTGCCGTTACCGAATCCATCCTTCAGCAGCTGCTCGTACATCTCCTCGGTCAATGGGTTCGCATATCGGAAAGCGACGTATGGCTTGTGGGGCGCTGTTTCGGGCGAGATCTTGTCCAAGATCTTGCACATCTCGGCGTTTTGGTATTCGGACCATTTTCGAATTGGAGAACCACCACCAATGGCAGAGTATTGCTTAATGATTTTGGGTGTTCGTCGCTTCGAGATCAGAGGACCAAGGTAGTTTTGTAGAGGGCCGAGAGGGATCAGATCGCCATCAGCCTGGGACAGGTGTCAGTATAAGAGGTTCGATTGGCTGATACAACTTACAAACAGACGACTCAAAAAGTCGCCAACCTCGTCGGTAGTTGAAGGTCCTCCCATGTTGAGGAAGACCATAGCAGTAGGGCCCTTAGATCCGGTCGCATCTTGGGTGACAGGATGAACGGGAGTGGCCAGATACCGCCTTTGGGAAGCAATCTGGGGTAGCGCAAGACGATGCGAACTGGCCTGTGAGATGCTCTTACAGAGCTGGCCTCCAGATCTTCTCAAAGCCATTGTCAATAGATTATTACTGACTTCGAGAATTAAAGCGTGGGAGGAAAGTGATGACCAATTCTTTAATTGAGAGTGGTGCAGGAGTCTGGAATCATGAAACACCTGAGGATGTAAAGAAATCTTATGTTACCTACTAAAGCGGGCGGCGATGATGCACGCATCTCCATGGGCTCCGGGATCGCCTACAGCGCATCATATCGAAATTTCTACGGGCCTTCGCTGCTAAAAGTGACATCCGGGTCCCGCGGAAACCCCGCGGTGAGCAATGTACCGTCGAACAGAGTGTCATTGACCAATTGCCGAGTTGGTAATCAATCAATTGGAGATCACATGATCTCGCGCCAGGCAGCGCGTCGACCCTTGTCCACTAGCTCGCGTTTGCCTAGAGCTATGGCCCGCTAGCATGAGATCAACCATCAGCTCTTAAAGTCAAGCTGGCCCGCGCAATGAGACTGATCAATCTTTTGTAAACAACGGAAAATCACATCAATCATGGCCGATAAGCAGGACTGGAGAAACCAGGAGGAAGATGAAGGAGATCAGGAGATTGATGAGAATGTAAGTTGGTGGAATCTCTAACATCCCATCTCAACTCCATGTTGATCCACTCTTAGAGCTACAAGGCACAAAAGGATGCCATCTTGCTTGCGATAGACGTGAGCAAGTCTATGTTGGAGCCACCGCCACAATCAGACTCCAAAAAGGCAGATCGCGACAGTCCTGTGCAGGCAGCTTTAAAATGTGCCTACCATCTGATGGAGCAGCGCATCATCTCCAACCCCAAGGATATGATGGGCATCCTTCTTTTTGGCACTGAAAAGTCCAAGTTTCAAGACTCGGGTGGTGATAGAAGTGGTCTTGGATATCCGCATTGCTATCTATTCACCGATCTCGATGTTCCTGCGGCTGAGGATGTCAAGGCTCTCAAGGCCTTAGTTGAGGAGGGTGAAGATGAAGATGAGGTCTTGACACCTTCGGATGAACCCGTCAGCATGTCCAATGTGCTGTTCTGCGCAAATCAGATCTTTACGACTAAGGCAGCCAACTTTGGAAGTCGTCGCTTATTTATTGTGACTGACAACGATGACCCCCATGCTTCGGACAAACAAGCCAAATCCGCTGCAGCTGTTCGTGCCAAGGATCTGTACGACCTGGGAATTATGATAGACCTATTTCCAATTGCGCGAGGAGATGGATCCTTCGACCTCAACAAGTTTTACGATGTAAGTGCAACTCAATGGAATGCTACCAAGTTGACTAACAAAACAAGGATATAATATATCGCGACTCTATTGGAGAGGCGAACATGTCTGAAGTCCGAACATCAAAATCAGGAAACGGATTGACTTTACTCAACTCTCTTGTCTCAAATATCAACTCGAAGCAGACGGCAAAGCGAGCACTGTTCTCGAATTTACCATTTGAGATTGCGCCTGGACTTCGCATCTCTGTCAAGGGGTACAATATCGTGCATCGTCAGACTCCAGCCCGAACTTGCTACATCTGGTTGGATGGCGAGAAGCCGCAGATTGCCGCAGGCGAAACTACACGCATTGCGGAAGACAGCGCCAGGACAGTTGAGAAGGGGGAGATGAAGAAGGCCTACAAGTTTGGTGGCGAATACGTCTACTTTACCCCTGAAGAACAAAAGTCGATGAAAGACTTTGGGTCTCCCCTCATTCGCATTATTGGCTTCAAGCCTCGCAGCTCGCTACCTATCTGGGCAAGTGTCAAGAAGTCTACATTCATCTTCCCGAGCGAAGAGGACTATGTTGGCTCAACTCGAGTCTTTACAGCACTCTGGCAGAAGCTGCTTAAGGACGACAAGATGGGTATCGCTTGGTGCATCACTCGTGCCAATGCGCAACCGATGCTGGCTGCCATTATACCATCCAGAGAGCGATCTGATGACGATTCAGGTACTCCTTACCTGCCTGCCGGTCTTTGGATCTATCCTCTCCCGTTCCAGGACGATTTACGAAACATCAATCCACCAAACGAAGTATTGCGCAGCTCTGATGAGCTCACAACACAAATGCGAACTATCGTTCAGCAACTTCAGCTACCCAAGGCCATGTACAACCCATCCAAATACCCCAACCCAGCTCTGCAGTGGCATTACAAAATCCTTCAGGCCCTGGCGCTGGAGGAAGAAGTGCCCGAAAAGGCGGACGACGCAACAGAACCCAAGTACAAGGCTATCAGCAAACGTGCAGGTGGTTATCTGGAGGAATGGTCAGAGGGTCTAGCAGACGAAGCGGGCAAAGTTGCAAACAGTAAGGCGACCAAGCGTGAAACAGACGATGAAGACGCAGACAGACCAGTGAAGAAGTCCAGAGGATCTTCGGATAAGCCATCGGGCTCCTCGTTCAGCATGGAACAGCTAAGAGCGGCAATTGATGGCGGTAGCATTACGAAGATGACTGTGGTTCAGCTCAAGGACTTGCTTGCTACCAAGGGAATAAGTACGGCAGGAAAGAAGATGGACCTGATTGAGAGGGTCGAACAATGGGTAGACGAAAACTCCTGAAAGTGAGGAACCATCTGCCTCTGCTGGCAGTTAAGTGTATTGGCGTTTGAGTGTTGATAGTTAGAGCAAAGCCGCAAGTCGATGAATACTAGATTTCATGTGTTAATAAATGTGTTTAATGATAGCATTGTTCTCGCCTCCGAGTGACAGTGAATAACTGACATTCACATTCACAACCTAGGTGCCTTTTAAGATCAAACCGCTTGATTTCGTGATTTCATCGCTTCACATCAAAAATTTCACGACTTCATCATAGCATATCACTACACCCTTCCACAGATTTCAGATCTTTGTTAGAGACTTTTAACTTCGGTTTATGCAACTTTATATCAAGTATATATATCAAAATGGGTGTGACGAAAGACCCATCAGCTGCTATGCACACGCCACCTTCAGCGTCTGCTAGCGGCCAAGGAAAGAACCTTCAGTGGGCTACACCCCAGTCCCAGCTGCCCCATGCACAGCTAGAGCTAAACGGCACCCCTACCTCATCCATCAAATCAGTGGCCCTTTCATCATCAGTACCCGCCCTCGCGTTCGCGAGCCCGCCAACACCAGGCACTGGCAGACATCGTCAGAATCCCCCGACGCCATCACCATCACCAGCGCGTACGAACCCATCGCCTCAGAAGGAGCCTGGCGCAGACGAGTACATTTCTCGGCTGTTGCGCCTGGCGCGTGATCCTCCGAATCGTGCGCAGCGCGCAAACTCTAGCTCCGCCATGGCCGATTTTCTCGCGAGCTTGGGTTTTGGAGGCGCGCAGTCGTCGCCAGCCGCGTCAAATAATCCGCAATGCGATTCGGTCGAACAGCTTCAGCATAAGTTGCGAGGTATTCTGGACGCCAAGGCGACACCGACACGAGCCGAACATGTTGCGATTACCATCGAATTGAGAGCTACGGTCCGATTTCAGTTGCCTGTGTCAGAGTCGGAAAATGGAAATCAAGAGAACCTGAACGGTCTTGATCAGTTGCAATCAGCAGGCGCGGACGGTCACCAGGATGCGGGGCAACTATCTCGTGTTGTTTTTGCCAACGATACGCTCATGAATCAACCTCAGGATGATCCGTCACTTCAAAGATCAGTCGCCAAACATATTATTTCAACAATCAGCTCGACAGATGGGAGTACTTGGACAGTTCGAGAAGTTTCTAGAGGAACGCAAGGATGGACATTTACGTATCTGTGCAAGGATTCATTACAATGTTGGAACCGACAACACGCGAAGAACCCAGTACAGACAATTGTAGGCGAGTTTAGCCAGAGAGAGCCAGACCCAGTTCTGCACGCCCGACCTGCTTTCGACTGCCGAGGATCCATTGTAATTTCCTTCGACCGCAGCAGTCGTGCCATCACGATCAAATACGATCATACTCCTCTGCATAAAACAGTAGCCGAACTTGCCGCACACTTCAAGCCGCCGTCTCGCCAGCCAGGACCAGGTGCACAGAGAATCCAGGAACAGCAACAAAAGGCCAAGGAAAAGACGCCTAAGAAGCCCAGAGGCGAGAAGAAGGACAAGAAAGAGCGAAAGAAGCGAGAGTCAACGACCAAAGCGCAGGACGAAAATGGAAACCCCCGCAAACGAAAGAGGAAGAGCAATGCCGCTCAGCCTGCCGAAGCAACTGATGGACCCATGATTCCTCCAGACTATCCTGGAGCGCCAGCGGTTAACGGCCAAGCAGATATGTCGTATATGAACGGCGTACAAGCGCTGGCCGATGCTGCACAGCAAGGTTTCAACGACTATCCTCAGGGGCTGATGGGAGATGGGTCAGGAGCTACAAATGGAGCGGTATCTCAACAACCAGGCGGCCAGCCTGGCTCAGTCACTTTCCCGGTCAATGTCTCAGCAGCTGAGGCAAACCGCCGAAAAGAGGCAGCGACATCAATGCTTTCCAATGCCGGGGTTGACCCCACGACTTTGTCACCCGAGCAGTTCGGGATATTCTCTAACCAAGCACCGGAATTACAGCGAGAGTCATTGAGTATGTTGGTCAAGTACGGCGCAGAACGTCTCCGAATTGTCCATCCCAGTAACAGGGAGGGCTCAGCCCAGGCAAGCGCTTCTACTGCACAGAGCACCCCAAGCTCGAATGGGCCCAGGACCACCAAAGAACTTGTACCACAGCCTAGCGCTCAGAGCAATGCCAACACAGATACTGAGGCACAAACTGCGTCTCAGACCGCAGACGAGGCCTCGACACCCAAGCGCAAGGCGAGGAAGTTGGGCAAGTCTAGAACAACTTGCTTCCCCTGCAAAGCACGCAAGACTAAGGTACGTCTATCGAGTTCACACATTGACTGTCATGGAGCTAACATAAAAAAGTGTCCGAAAGAGAGACCTACTTGCACTGAATGCGCAAACCATGGGACTGCATGTGAATATGCACCCCATAAGCCACGAAACAGAGGGAAGACGCCCAAGAAGTCAGAGGCGATTGTTGTTGACGACGATGAGGAAGAAGAGGAGGACGAGGAGGAAGAGCAAGTAGAGGAAGAGGACCAGGAAGATGCTGAAGACGCCGAGGACGCTGAGGATGCCGAAGAAGAAGGCGATCAGGATGACGACGATCAGCAAGCCAATTCCCAGAATTACTCGTACCCACAGATGAACATTGGAAACATGGTCACTAACACGGACACGACACCCCAAAATACCCATGCCACACAGAACTACTACCAGCCTGCTCCAGGTCTAGCCATGCCACAGGCTGACCCCTATTCCACCACCTCACAACCGTTAAGCACGGCACCATCGCAGAGAAATAACTATTCTCATGCGCTGCCTGAAGTAATGCAACCAGTCCACCATCCTCCACCCCCTATTCCAGCCCCTGCTGGAACTATCGCTCCGTCTGAGACAAGACGCTGGACAGCGTTTGGGAGCGGAGGCCTTAGTAGTGCAAGCGGTAGCAGTAAGGCGAGACGAAGTCTTCCATCCGAGCCTCAGCACTCCAACGAGCAGAGCGTACCAACCACAAACCCGCAGCCATCAGACTGGGCACAAAGTACTAACACCACGATGCCTGCCATGCCTGCCACGACCATGGCATCCGTCTCACCGCAAATGTCATACGACAATCGTTCTGGCCATGGAAGCCGACAGAAGAACCAGAGTCTTTCGAATGATTCGGCTCAACAAGCGGCAGCAATGGCCAGTACAGTTATGCAGCAGCAGGCTCAAGCTCAGGCACGTCAGTCACCAGTGGCTGCAGCTGCCATGATGGCACAAGCCCGCAAGTCTCCCTATCAGCAAGTTGCGGTTCCTCGCACGACTTCTAGAACGGGTCAGCGAAACCAATCGCGGACACCAGTCACAGATCAGGCAAGGGGTTATCAGCCTCCTCCACCTGTTGACATGAGCCAACAGCAAACTTCACGAACCAACACCCACTATGACACATCACACATGCCCAGCGGTTCCGGCTTATATGACTATGGGCGATATGGCGGTTCCAATGCTGTCGCAAGTCAACAACAAGCTATGTCAGTAGCTCAGGCAACGCCAAACACTATGAGTACGTCTTATCAGACCACACCTGCAACGACTGCGAATCAGTGGTCTGGTTCATCAAGTCGAAATGATCGTTCATACGGAACTAACTCGTCGTACCAAGCACCAAACATGTATACCCAGTCATCAGCTGCCAAAGCAGCACCAGCTTCGCGCCAGAACTTTAACATGCGTTCAAGTGCGCAGCAACAGCAGCATACTCGTGGCAGCAGTGGCTCTTACAGTCAGCAACAGCAACAGCCACAACAACAAGCCAATTATTCGTCGTACTCTGGGTCTACACATCAGAACCAACCGAGTCAGACATCCAACCAGCAGCAGCAGCAGCCGCCAAGCTGGTACTTCCAGAACTCACACAACAACTCCATACATCCAGGGACTCAATCATCTGGCTACAATTATGAGCCGTGGTCAGGCGTTTAAGAAGGGGAGATTTTAATCGCATAATTGCTACTCTATCTAGAGCTTTGCTATGAAAGAGGCTTAAAATTGCTTTCGGTGGGCTTGGCGAACTATATTTATTTAGCGGAGGGACAACTGCCTGGATGGCATTTGATTGCATTTCGAGTTCATGCACTCGTGTCTAGAGATACCCATGCATATTAGACAGCTGAGTATTGCAGATAGTAGAACTTTTTGTTGCAGTTGAGACTTCATGATAGCATCTAATGAAAGCGAATTGCAAAAACCAAGTTTATTATTCTCAACTTCAAAGTGAGTTAAGTGAATGCACTACTCCATATCCCATGGTATTTCCATCATATTAATTTTCCCGATATCGTTATATAATCCGTAGTTCCAGTAAGTCATATCCAAGAAGGGGGTATTGTATGAATCAAAGACATCGTGCATCGTCTACTCAACGTGGTCTGAGATAGCAAACTTGCTGAGAGATCGTAGCTTGGCACCGTTAAAGTACAGCAGCCAGATACCAATGATTCCAATAACACTCAAGCCACCAAGCAGACTCGTGCCCTTGGCAACACCAAGGTTATCAAACAGAGGTTGCGCAAAGAGCACACTGCCGCAAGCAAGAGCACTTCGGAAGAAGTCGTTCGCAGCGAAGAGACTAGCAGCGTACATAGGATAACTGAGAGGGATGTAGACGAAGATACACTGCATGACAACAAAGACAGTGGCACCGTAGATGGTGATACCGATGGTTGGCACGATCCAGTGGATAGAAGCTCGGGCTGTCCAGGCGAAGAGGAACAAGCCGATGGTGGGACCAAAAGAGGCTGGGAGAGCTGGGACGAGACGGCTTTCTTGGACGGGCCAGCCGCGCTTGGCGATGCGAGGGTCCATGTAGTAATAGAGGTAGGCGAGGTAGACTCCTACACCGATCATACATGAGACGAGGACGCAGAGGAAGACGAGGCCGATCTCGCCGAGGTTCATGCCGTAGTAGACGGGGTAGACACGAGGGAACACTTCGAAGACTGGAGAAGAGTTAGTCAACTAACACTGTTGTAGTGAGATAGGATAAACTTACAGGAGTAGTAGATTCCGTAGATGATGGCAGTGTAGATCTGGACGAAAAGCACAGCTGGGTCCTTGATGGTGATCTCCATAGGCTTGATGAGGGCATCAATGGCAATGGCCGAAACCTTCATGTGGCGCTGATCGATCTCACTCTGGGACATGAAGCGCTCGTTGCCTGTGAGCTTTCGGAGACGTTCAGCACGGCGGAGGAGAATGTTTGCACCGCTTGTCTCAGGGAGGAGGAGAAACATGAGGATGAAGATAGGGGCTGAGGCCCAGATGCTTTCGTAAAGAGACCAGCGCCAGCCCTTGACTGGGACTGCGAAACCACTGAGGAGAGGACCGAGAGCAGCTATGAAGAGTTAGTCAATGATGAAGATTGAGGAGAGAGGGGAGACTTACGTCCACAGTAAGCAGCAGAGACCCAGGCCATCATGGCATAAGGAAGAGCCATGAGACTGTAAATATCACCGAGTGAAGCACCACCAGAAGCCAAACAAGGCGAACCAAAGAAACCTTGGAGGAATCGAAGGACCATAAGACCAGGGTAGTTCTTGACCAGAGCTGTAGGGATCGAGATGATGACGAAGAGGAACATGGTGACGATGTAGACAGGGTTGCGGCCAATGCGAGGAATCTCACTCAGGGGTGAGAACACGAGAGGTCCGATACCGTAGCCCAGAACGTAGAGCGATAGACCGAGTGTGGCTTTGAGTTGACTCACTCCAAAGGCGTGCATGATACCCTCTGTGGAGGAAGTGTAGATAGCTGAGGAAGTGTACACGACAAAGGTGTAGAGACAGATGATGAAAGCTACACCGAGACGTCTGTTGTTGGTCCAGTTGTGAGGATTCTCGTTATCATCACTGTAGTACCAGTCCACAAGGACATGTCCATCCTTGGTACGTTTAGGTACAACAGGAATAGACTTGACCTTTTCCACATCGTGTTCCTCATCGGCCTCGAGTCGATCGGTGGTGTAAGCCTGTGTCTCCTGAGGTGATCTCGAACGATGTAGTCTCACGGGGACTGTATCAGCACGCTCAACATCCTCAGTCTCCTTTTCTGTCTCGCCCTTTGCCTTGGGATCTTCAGTAGCTGCGACAGTGGAAGAAGCTGAGGATGCGAGGGCTGTGCCTGTGAGGAGAGTGTTGTTGTTTGCACCAGAGGTCTCGTCGATGATGGCGTCTGGGTTGTTGAGAACTGCGTCCCAGGACTCGGGGAGCTTGAAACCGGGCTTTTCTTCGGGGTATTGGAGATATTTGTTGCGGGTGACGAAGCGGATGAGTTGCCCCAGGGGAGCATCTCTGATGAGGTCTGCCATTATGAGCTGTGTATAGCTTCTTATGGTTATCAATAGTCTTTGATAGAGATAAGAAAGGAGACAAGGCTCTCTTTAAGCTTATTAGTGTTAATTGAGTGAGTCTGCTATGGTACGAATATCAGAGACATGTCATCCATCTTATATCCCAGCTTTCCCTTCAGAACACAGTAATACCGGTGGTCTACGGAGCTTAGAAAGCTCAAGCTCTTGCATTTCGGATTTAGCAATCTTGTGTATAGTAGCAAGCAACTCACGTTAGCTTCAAGGATGAGAAACAGTGCATGCAAGCCACTTCGGGCTAATAGACCTTCTCATTACCAATCGCCGCTGACAATACCCGTTCGGTACTCGGGCTTCTTCCTCCCCCATAGAGTTTCTTTCTTTTTTGCCTATATGTTATATTACTGTACTGTACTTAAATCCTAGACAAGCTAAAATATAGTGACGCCTTTTAATGGACCAGAGTCTGGACCTAGCGGACTTTAGGGCTGACTTTGACCCAATGCAAGGGTTTTAGAGTTATCCCCGGCTCGTGTCTTTACTTGTCCAGGTGAATTATCCGACTGTAGATCCTGGAGAATTGCCGTGAGATGACCACCCACTAACTATCCATACTGTACTGTCAGATTAACAATTCTTCTGTATGGCGTCATTCAAGATCCGGATACACGGCTTACTATGCTGAGTGTAGATGTAGATCTGTGAGTACTAACAGAGAATCATTGTATTCCATTCCGCTTACTACTTGATAATTGTTTTGTTTTGAGTTCAACTCTGTTGTTTCTCACATAAGCTGCAACTGCACTCTATGAGTCTGCCAAGTGCCAACTCACTTCACTTGGACTCTTAACGAGTAAAACCTCTGAAACATATCTTTGATGCCATCTCAAATTGTATGCAAGTCTTGCCTTATCAGCACTAACACATAAAAAGGGTTAGATCCTCCGCTCAGTTGAGATTCCACAAAAGCTTAGCAATCTCACCACAGTCCCGGGACGTGAATCATGCAGATCAACCAATTAGACGCCGTTAGGCCCCTGGATTAATCACCCTCGGTGTGACGTCTCCCCGGTCGAGAGCTCCCTTGAGGCTTACGGATACAGTACGGTCTAGTTGAATGCCGAGTACCGGGAGTTTTGACCTCCACGGAGTAAAACTATAGCTACAATTTCTAAACATATATACAATAGCATGGCCAGTTTCTATGACTCACTTGAAAAATCCTTTTTCACATGAGTTCTTCCTTCATTTCCATTCACATATCCCAAGCAGTATATTCGTGACACCCCAGTAATATGCATATTCTCATGCAGGACCCCTACTCATACAAGGTCTCAAGCGGCTCATACCCATTGAGTTCTGCTCCCCATGCTGATAAGGTCCTTGCTCAACTAGCTTTCCAAGGGCCCGGATACCCCGGAACCCTGCTTACTATAAGAATATAGGTTGAGCCACTACTTGAACTCAGGGCCTCACATTCGCCCTGTAAGGCACAAGGGAGGTCTCGGTATTATGTTGTCCGCGTCACTGACTCATTCGTGTCCATGATAGTTGGTCTGCCAAGTGACGGGCGCAACAACATCGTGTATCTTTTTACACTAGCCAAGGGATCCAACCGTGAGGCTCACCATATGCTGACCTGATTGGAAATGACCGAGGTACAGCACGAAAGTGAGGACAAGTGGTTGAATATGGTGACATAGTAGTCCTTTTTCGCGAGTTACCATCTTAGTCACTCGAATCAGAAGCCTCATTCGTCCTAGAACGAGAGCTATATGCCAAATCTTGCTGCCGTAGCTCTGACATCCATCGCTAGCCTCTCACCAAGCTCCTCGCTGCCCAGCACGCTTCTGGATACGTCGTTTCTGAAGCTCCTTGCGTATCATCAAAGCCGGACCATCAGTACCCTGGTCCAGTTCGTCCACAATATCCCACACTCTAGGATCCTCTGCATCCAGAGCCATCTTGACGAATGGCTCAACCCACTCAGAAAACCTCCATGATGTTGAATCGGGCCTTCGTCCAACACCTCCAAGCTTGTTGGACTGTGGTACTGCAGCTTTGGCGTAGCCAATAAGCTTAAAGGCTAGCTCAAGATCGCCTGCCTCTGCGCAGACCGGTATTATCACGTCGAGCGCGACCATTACATTCTGACGCTCTAACCATGTCGTAGGAGGTGCGGTTTGAATGCTGGTTTTCTCAGATGCAGAATCGCTGGATGCGATAACCTGGGTTTCTGTTGCCAATTGTGACGGGATCTTGGTCTTGGAGAGCTCGACATAACACATCTTGGCAAGCTCGTATTTCGTCTCGGTTTTGACGCTATGTTTGACCAGGCGCCCGATATTACTGAATCTGGGGCTTCTGCCGCTAAGAGTGTAAGCGTTCCGGAAAAGTGGCATAGCAGCCTCTGACGTTCGAGTCTTAGCCATGGCCTCGGCTGTAACCATGACCACGTCCAAGGGAACAAGGCTTTCCTTGTGCATAGTCTCGATAGCAGAGGCTGCAGTGTCAATAAGATCCTTGTTCTTGAGGAGAGCTCGGTACAGAGGCCGTGTGGTTGCTTCATCCTCGAGCCATCCGGCAGTTTGCAACAACTTTAATGTAGCGAACGCACCCTCCACGTCCTCTGCATTGGCGTAAGTTTCGATAATAGCATCGTGGTGGTGTTGAGAGAGCTTTCCACGGCTTGACAGTATCGCCAGAGCTTGGGTAGCAAGCTGAGTATCGCCGTGTCTCGCTGCAGTAGCCAGAATATTTTCGAGGGTGCCATTAGATGGGTTATGGATTCCGGTTTTGATGACCTCATCCCAAAGAAATTTTGTTCCTTCATGATGGAATGACTGGCTGAAGATATCCAGAGCCATCAGCTCAATATTTCTGAAGGGAGCATCCGTGCCTTTAGCATGTTTTCTCTTCTTTAGCAGACGAAGCATCTCGTCTGTGAAGCCCATCCTGCCAAATTCCAGAATGAAAATGTCGTAGACCCAGAGATCAACTTGTTTGGGGCCTTCCAACAGCTCAGTAAGCTTATCCATGGCCAGTTCATGTTGACCCTCCCGAAGCATTGCCAGAGCAATATTCTGTTTGGCAGATTGAGTAAATTCGAACCAGTAGTCGTCCATCATCTTCATAACCTGTTCTCGTAGCAAATGCTCGGGATGCACCGTAAGAGCCTCGAGGGCGAGATAGCACATCTCGGCAGTTAGCGGAACGTTCTGTTTGCGCGCATCTGCTAACAACTTGCGAACTCCCTGGCTTGATCCTTCCGGATGGGCCATAGCAGATAGCATGCTTTCGTAGATTAAGTTATTGAGGGGATGTTGTCGATATTTTATCAGATATTTGATGATATGGTTCGTTCTCTGTAACTTGTTCTTTACAAACGGAGTGTGTTCACTTGCTGGCGATGCCCGTAATCTCATGAGGGCATCAACCAGTTCCTGCGTTGACACATGTTTCAAATCTGGCATCATTGCCTCAAGGGCAGGATTTGAAGGCTTTTGTGTAGCATTTTTGTTCGCATGCAGGTCGTGCAACTCTCTTCCTTGCGTTATCCCTTCATCTCCAAACTTGCCCTCAAACTGCTCATATAAAGCATCCAAGGTTTGCGCATTATCGTCAAGCAATGAGTCTTCAGTATTGCTGGTTCCAAATCTCCGCCATTGGATAAGATTCGTATTTCGAGGTCTTTGTTGGTTTAAGTTTTGCCCCGGTAATGAAGCATTAAAGGCTCTGGGCAAGACACACTTGTGACTCGCCGTCGAGAGGCACCGCCTGAGCCCATTGTGTGCCAATTGCAGGCGGGGCATATTAGTTGTTGGTGTTGATATAAAATATCGAGGTCGTAGTATTTATCACATTCAATTAATTCTGTCGCTGCCGTGAGCGGAAGCCCTTCCGTATTTCCGCCCATCACTAAGCGGGGCTATGCAACTGCCGGGGTCTTAGCCGCCTGTAAACGCGCTCACCTTGAACTCACCGAACAGCCGCGCTCCACTGAGCTCTGCCTGTTCCATTCTCAACCTTCTGTTTCCAGCGAGCGCATCATACACCACATATAGCTATAGCTACCGGCGCAACAACAGACAATATGGTAAGTTAGCATATTATTCTGGGACATGGCTCAAAAGCGATTTGGAGCTTGGCGCAAGGCTTGGTTTGCCCGCAACAAAAGCTAACATGGAATAGCTGCCCCTCGGTCTACTTAACGCGGCCCAAGGCCACCCCATGCTGGTCGAGCTCAAGAACGGAGAGACTCTCAACGGACACTTGGTTTCTTGCGATACATGGATGAACCTCACGCTCAAGGAGGTTGTACAGACAAGTCCGGTATGCGCTACATCGATTACTTGGTGGGGGAAATGCTAATGGTTGGGCTACAGGAGGGCGACAGATTCGTGCGTTTACCAGAGGTCTATGTGAAGGGAAACAACGTACGTTCGAAAATCCACACGGCCGAATTGAAGGGGAGGGACTAACAAGCTATAGATCAAATATCTGAGAGTGCCCGACGAGATCATCGACCAGGTCAGCGAATCGCAGAAGGGTCAACAGGGTGGATTCCGAGGCGGACGAGGAGGTTCAAGAGGAGATCACAGTGGACGAGGCGGTGACCGTGGACGTGGTCGTGGAGGACGTGGCCGCGGCCGAGGACGAGGTCAATAAGCTTATTACGAAATTTTACGACGATACCTTGCGCATCTAAAGACGTTTTGCCATAGATCCCAAGCACCTCACACCTCGCACCAAAACACCAGGGAGTTTATGGTACTTTCAAAAAGAGGAGGAAGTCTGGTCTGTGTATCACATATTCCAGTCACCAGCTTCCGGGTTGCTTCGCTATGAACGGGCTGCGGCGGTTCGGAATGAACTCAAGATAAACTGGGAATGAGCAGCAATCCCATAAATAAATAATGCCGCATGACGATCCATTATTGAACTACTTATAAGGAGATATGTGCCTTGTGCTATCTGTCGGCTGGCGCCTTGATTCGAGACAAATATAACCTGGTTATAGTGCAGAATTTACTTAGAATCAAATAGGTGACTCACTGACTCTTTAAATTGTACCAACACAGTTTTTAAACATTTGATCCTGAGTTCTATTGCAGTTTTGGATAACTGTCAATCAATACCATAGTCACAATTCTATCCTGCATCACATCTAATAGTCACTGGTGGTCTTGCTCAGAGTAAATTTAACGGAATCGTCTATTTTATGCGTAAAACATTTCTCGATGTGTTCACATCAAGTTCTATCAGCAACATAAGCCCAGTGCTATCAACTAAGGCCGCCGGCATATATCATAAAAAGCGCAAACATCATATAGAAACACATCCTCATCAAACGCCCATTACCAGGTCCAAAGCAAACATGTACAAGTCCCTCCTCCTTCTTCTTATCTAATCATATGCACTTAAAAGTTGGCGACAGCAACGGCGATAGCCTGGCTATCAGAGTGTGAGATGGACAGGGTAATGTCCTTGACACCGGCCTTCTGAGCGGCAGCAGCAGCCTCACCATGGAGCTGGATAATTGTTAGCGTCATTTCTTCTTTCTTCATGGTTGGTAATTGACTTACAGAAACAGTAGGAGCACCGTTCTCTCCCTTGACAATCTCAATGTCCTTCATGGCGGCACCAGCACCTTGGCTGGCAACTCCCAATGACTTGAAGACAGCCTCCTTGGCACTCCAGCGACCAGCGAAAGAGCTTTGGGGGCTAGGGGCCTGGCGACAGTAAGAGATCTCGTTGGCAGTGAAGTTTCGCTCAACGAAAGTGTCGTTATCAATGTTGACAGCAGAAATATCCTCAACATCGACACCGACCTGGCTGTTCTTGTTGGTGACCTTGAGAGCCAGGGCCTCCATGACCTGCTGAGTCTCCTTGGCCTTGGTGGAAGAAACAACCTTCTCGGATCGCTTCATGAAGTCAGGGCCGTACTTGAGCTCAGATGACTTCTTGTCCTCAACGACACGAGCGTCAGGGTTCAGGAGAACCTTGCTGAGCTGGTCATCAGCGTAAGGAGAGTTGTTCTTGGCGACGAACAGCTTGTTGTTGATGAAGCCATCGTGGAAGTAGCGGTAGGCCTTCTTCTGACGAGCGTCGACCTTGGCGCAGTACTCAATGTAGGTCTTCTCATCGAGAGTAGCGAACAGGTACTTGGGGTGGATACCAATGGCCTGAGCACCCTTCTGACCGAAACCGAAAGAGGTAACGGAGAAAGCCTTAACACCATCGGTCTGAATGCTTCGGCTGGGGTAGACGATGAGATCGTACTGCTCCATGATGGGGTCAACGTTGTCGGCGTTGCGGTTACCGGGAACGAGACCAGTGTCGAGGACCTGGAGACATCCGTTCATCATCCAAGCACCGGCAGCACCCTTGGGGTGACCAGTGAGGTACTTCTGGAAGATACCCAAGACGGCGTTACCCTTCTTACGGCCGAGGTGGCGGAGTTGCTGGCAGATAACGTTGGACTCGTTCTTGTCGTTGGCCTTGGTGGAGGTTCCGTGGAAAGAAGCGACGCCGATATCGTCAACAGTAAGACCCCAAGTAGCGAGAGCACCACGGAGAGGAGCGATGCTAGGATCACTCTTCCAGAAGTTGTTACCCATGCTGCGGAGGAGCTCCTTCTCCTGGCGAGCAGCCTCCTTCTCGATGTGAGCGAAGCGGTCCTGAGCGTACTCCTTCTCGTCGAAAGTGGCACCTTGAGCCTTCATGGCGTCAATCTCGTCGTGAACGTACTCCAGCTCAGACTCCTGCCACTGCTTGATGGTCTTCTTGCGGCGCTCAATCTGGCGGCGACGGTAGTTGATGTCAAGGAGAGGCGAAGGGAACTTGCCAGGGTTCTCACGGGCAGTGGTGAGAACACCCTGACCAGGAGCAGGAATGGAACGACCAATCTTGTCAGAGGCGGTGGTGGTAAGAGCAATGATACCGTGAATAGGGACACCCATATCAAGGGCAAGCTTGGCAGTCATGATGACCTGGATACCACAACCCTGGGACTCCATGAATCCGTTACGGGTGGTGGTAGTAGGACGAGACATCTCCTTGGGAGTACGGCCGTGGGCGAACTCGTCAACAGTGTTGCTAGTGGCCTTCATGTTGGCGAACTCGTAAGAACCTTCCTCACCAAGATCATCGAAACCACCGACGAAGCAAACGCGAGCCTTGCCCTCCATGATGGTCTCGTAACCAATGTCGATAGACTCAACAGCGGTAGCACAAGCACCGACGGGAGTCTTGATAGGTCCGGAAGAGGACATCAACAACATGTTAACCCAAGCGGCCATGGTGTTGATGAAAGACTCCTGGAGAATGTCGTTCTGCACAGGCTGGTCGAGGAAACGAGTGCGGTGCATGTCTCGGAGAGCAGCAGCACCACCCATACCAGAACCAACACAGTTACCAACCTCAGAGACGTGGACATACTTGTAGAACTCATAAGGATCAGTGATACCACAAGACAGGAGAGCCTCAGCGGTGGAAACGAGGAGGAACAGGGTGACGGGGTCGACCTGAGAGACAATGTCGTCAGGAACACCGTATCGCTTGGGGTCCCAACCAGTAGGGATCTGTCCAGCAACAAGGCGGTCGAAGCGAAGAGCCTTGGGGATCCAGAGAGAAGCACCCTTCCTGAGACGGACGATGTACTCGCCACTGTCAGGGATCTCGAAGACCTCGACCTTGTCACCGTGCTCACGCTTGAACTCCTCAGCGGTCTCCTTAGAGGCCTCGAAGGGCTCAAGGTCCTCCTCGATGACAACCTCGTGAAGCAGCTGCTTCTTGTTGGGGTCATAGCCATCGAACAGCTCGGGCTCGATCAGACGGATACCAGAGTGCTCGAGAACGTACTTCTCGTACTTCTGCTTAACGTCCTTGTCGTCAACAGGCTCACCGGTCTTGGAGTCGACCCAGCCAGAGTAAGGCTTGCCCTTGATAACACCGTTGTGGTTCTTGATGAGACCCATGATCCAGGCCATCTCAACACAACCCTCAAGAGAGAATTCGCCGTAGGCCTCCATCTCCCATCGGGTACGGGAGTTACCCCAGGGACCAACCTCAGCGAAACCAGTGACGACAACAACCTTCTCAAGATCAACCATACCCTTGAGGTTGTCGTTGAGGGGCTCAACCTCGGTCTTCCAGTCAGGACGCTTGGGGAAGTCGAACTTGATGTTGGCACGAGGGTCGATGGTCTTCTTCTTGTAGAGGACCTCAGAGGCAGCACCGTTGACAATGGTGTTCTCAATGGCGCTCTCCTTGGCAACGGCGCGGCGAACCTCGCTGGTCTCCATGATATCCTTGCGGAGCTTGGTCATGGTCTCGTTCAAGTTAGGAATGAACTGGAGACCACCGTTGAGATCAGCAAAGACAGGCTCGTTCTGGCACAAGTCAACCAGAGTGGGAGACATAAGACCGAGAAGGTTGAAAGCCATCTCCTGCTGAGAGAAAGTGCGAACGCCGAAAGCCTCGACACCCTCAGCAACAATGTTGTTGCCAGACATGAGACCAGTTCCTCGGGTCCAGCCAATGACAGCACCACAGATGGTGAGGTAGTTGGCCCAGCTCTCAGAGTGCCATCTGTTGAAGAGCGTCTCGAGACCGAGCTTGGACTCGGAGTAGAGACCATCGTTACCGAAGGTACCGTGGTTGGGAGAGAGGGGCAGGACAACCTGAGCAGGTCGGGTCTCGAAGCCACGCTCGGTCTTCTGAGACTTGACACATCCGAGAAGACGGACAAGGTTGGTAAGCATGATACGGTGAGCGAGCTCAGACTTGGAGTCAATGTTATCGATCTCGCGGCCATTCTCGGGAATAGCAGCAAAAGGAACAATGAAGTCAAGATCCCAGCCAAGACCCTCTTTGGTGCCGTAGATGTACTCAACAAGAGCCTCAACATCCTGCTTGCTACCCTGGTTGAAGGGAACAACGACAATCTGAGAGCCACGAGAACCGTAGCGGGTGTACATGGCCTGGTAGTACTCGGTGACCTCACGGGAGAAGCGGCTGGTGGTGACAATGACCTTGGCGCCACCGCTGATGAGACCCTGAAGGACCTCAGCACCAATGGAACCAGCACCAGCACCAGTCATGAGAACGTGCTTGTTCTGGAAAGTAACACCAGACTTGGCAGCATCCTCCAAGCAGTTGAGGTACACGCCAGTGAGCTTCTTGCTGTAGTCCCAGCCGTGGAGGCCCTTCTTCTTGAGGTGAAGGAAGGGAATAGTCTCAACCTTGCCCTTGTTCTGGCTGTTCTTGAGAACCTTGCGTCCCTTGTTGTCCTTGGGGAGGATCTGGCTCTCGTTCATGGCAAGCGATCGGAGAACCTCACCATACAGGCTCTTAATCTCAAGCTGAGAAGTCTTGGACAGCTTGTGCTGTTGCTTGATGAGTCTGTAGATGCGGGAAAGATCACTCTGAACCTTGGTGCGGTTGCCGTACTCAGAGATCTTGCCACCCTCAGCCATTTGCTGAACGTAGTGCTCCAGCTTGCGGCAGCTGGCACGGGGGACTTCCTCGTAGTCGAGGTTACCTCGGGCATCGATGGTGGTTCGGGGACCGGTGGGGACAGCGACATCCTTGTAGACAGGAGCGACATCAAGAACGTCCTGGATGTTCTCAATGAGCTGCTGTCCAAGCTCCTTAGCAAGCTTGTAAGTCTCGCCTCGCTCGGTGGGGCAGTTGTCGATGTGGTACTGCATGAATTCGAGGAGCTTAGGGTTGGAGCGGTTCATAAGGCGAATACACTGGCTGACAATCTCACGGTCTATAGCCTGGAGACGACCGAAGATGATGTCGAAGTACATGTTGAGGGCATCTTGGCGAGCCCAGTTCCAAGAGGAGTCGTAGGTTCGGGCCTTGAGGGGAGTGAAGACGGGCTCGATACCGGAAGCATAGAAGTCACCGTGCTCCGCAGTCCAGAGATCAAGCTGAGCCTGCAGAACCTTCTCGGACTTCTGGGAGTTGATGTGAGCCTTCTCGCCCTCGCGGAGGTCGATCTTGAGGTAACGAGCAAGGAGCTCGAGCTGTTGCTTGAAGAGAGCACGCTGGTCCTTGGTAAGGGCATCGATGGCAGCGGGGTCCATCATCATACCACCGCTGGAACCGCCAGCAGGGCCAGCAGAAGCAGCTGTTGACAGGCTGATACCAGCATTTGTAGCGTACTTGTTGGCAACACCGTCGAAGAAGCCCTTGGCATCACCCTCGTTGCCCAATCGAGCGGGAGGCTCCATTGTGAGGGCGAGGAGCAGAGCACCGTCTTGTCGGCCAGGTCCGAGACCCCATCGAGACTCAAGGTATTTTCGGGCCGCTGTGATGTTGAAACCACCAGGCATCTTGGAGGAGATAAGTCGGGCGATCAAGGATAGAGACTGCTTGCCCAGGTTGCCATCGAAAGTGGCCTGCATGGAGGCACCGAGCTCATCGAGGGGTGTGTCTTCGGGCTTCTCAGGGGTGGAACCGAATTCCTTTCCTAGGTCACCGAGAATCTCGTTCTGGAGGGTGGACTTGCCTAGAAACATTAAACGTTAAAAAATTGTCAATTAGAGGTGTTTTGTCCCACTTACCACCAACAAGGTCCTTGATGGCCTTGCTAAGAGGAATCTCAAGAAGAGGCTTCTTGAGCTTCTGTGCAATAAGAGCGCGGACGATGTCGACAGCCTGGACAGGCTCATCGGCAACTTGGGCAACGGGGCCGGAACTGGGAGCGGCGGGAGCGGCGGCGGCGGCGGCGGCGGGAGCAGCAGCAGCCGCAGGAGCAGAGGCAGGAGCATCGCCTGAAGAAGCAGCAGCAGGCTCAGGCTCCTCTTCCACGGGATCAACATCGTAGTAGATCTCCTTGGCGTCCTTGTTGTAGCAGAGAATATTTCGCTGAACGGACTTGGCGGCATCGTAAGCCTCGTACTTGGACTTCAATGTTCGCTTGGCCATGACACCAAGGGTGTCGGCAGGACCAATTTCCACGACTCGCTCAGCGGTCCTCTCACCGAGGAAAACATCTTGGGTCTCAATCCATCTAACGGGAGAAGCAAATTGGTATGCGAGCAGCTCAACGAGCAGCGTGTGAGCAAGCTCCTGCTCGACTTCGGGACGCATTTTGGCGGTATTAGGTCGTGAGGAGGTGAAAGAAAGGGTATCTCGAAAAAGGCCGAATTGGCTATCGCAACCTAGAATTGGTGCGAGAGGATGGTCGAATTGACGGTGATTATACCAGGGGCCCGCTTAACCCCAACGTAAAAGAATATTGAACCGTCGCAAGAAACTCCCAAGCTGAAGAGTGCAGCTGGCGGGGAGGTAGAAAGAAGGTGAGGGGGGAGGATGGAGGATAGAGGATGGAGGAGGATGATGGAGGCAGAAGAAAGTGGCCGGAAAGTCTATGAATATGAAGGCCAAGATTACAATTCCGTTCTGCCTACCAGCGAGAAACAATGAAGAGACAGAGCTAGATTCCAACCAAACGTGCGGATGGCCCGTACGAATAGGTAACGACGACTGTAACCGACGGCGAGGGAGGAGCCGATTGTTGAACGACCGGCCCACCAAAAAGTTCATCGAGTGAAAAAAAATTGGGGGAAGCTCTAGGCCACACCCTGGTCTGTTGTCTCCTGGACTGTCCGCCCCCCTCCACTACCACTAGGCGGGCAATTGGTTTCTGGCACCTCACCTTGTAGAGAGTAACATGTTTGTAGGGGGAGCTCTCGGTACATCGAGGACCCTGTCAGGGCGCCCTGTCTGCTCGCTCCCGCTGTAGCACGGTTGAGTATCCGGTACTTTCTCTTGGGTGGAACATCCCCGAGCCACACATGGCTGCGGGTCCTTGGCGTGCAGCCCGCTTCTCAACCATATTGAAGAGCTAGTCCTATCCAAGACTAGATGTTATGTGTAGGTGTGCACCAGCCAGGGGCGTCCAGGGGAGCCTCTTCCCCAGAAACCAGCCTTTTGGGGCACCATCACCATCTTTGAGTGAGTTGAGATGATTGTTTTGCTGGTTATCAGCATCTACGGATTTACGATCGATAATCCAAAGATAGCTCGGCCGAGCGGACTAACTTGCTGCATGCTTATCTACTGGTCAACATTTTGAGTTCTCGGCCCAGGAACGATAAGACTCGAACGCCAAAAAGTAAAGTGACGACACTTGAACCATGCCACCACCCATCTATCAAGGGTTTCTGCCACCAGTCAGAACGCATAGGAATAAGCTAGAAGGGGTGCGAGCGTAGAGGCACAGTCCCTAGAGTTCACGGTAGAAATGGATCTGGCAGTGCAGCAGGGCTAGGGAGGCACGAAATAGCGGTGCCATCTGGTCAGTGTAATTTCGCGTCTTGCTCAACTGTCATCCGGCATGATCAACTCGGTTAGGTACCGATACAATTGATGGTTGATTGTTGTTTACTCGCTTGTCCGTCGGTCTCCGCAACTCCGAGCTTCTCTTGATTGCTACAATTTGTAGATATGTTGAGCTCTCATTCCAGGTTGCCCATCAGACTTCGAACGTTGAGTATTAGAGTTATGTGGATGAATTCAATGATTGTTGCGTGCTGTAAGTCGCAATGAGGTTGTTTTGCGGCTCTTATCTGCACCTCTCAGAAACGACTGCGGATAGCCACAGCCGTTGGCGCATGCAAAGGCGAAACGAGATCTACAAGACACCATGCCGCGTAAGGATAAGGGTCGCGCAATTAAAGAACGCTGATGAGATAGATGGTCATAGTATATCACCATGATATGAGAGGCATTTGTTCGGTCAGTCAGTATATCAAGTTGCTCACCGAACAGACAGTTCAAGGCTTCGCACACTACCATGTACAGTGCCTTTACGCGTAAGGTACGTGGATGGAAGCGATCATTATAGCTTGACCCCACCAAGGCTCGGGAAGTCGATGCTGGACGGAGAATGTGGGGGGCCGAATCATTGTTGGAATAAGTTGGGGATGTGAGTGAGGCGTTGACCAGGCGGTGGAGAGGGGCATAAATTTTCTCATCATGACTCTGGAAAGGTATCATGATATGATCATACCAAAAGAGTCAATTGATGATTGTATTCAGACAACGACGAACTTGTTGATCGCCATGATATCGTCTTGACGCCTGAGAGTTCCAGGCAATTGATGTTCAACGATGACTCTTTCTAACAACAGTGTTTGATGAGATTGAAAGTGGACGTTGATGCTTGTCTTTCATGAATGGTGGGGTGGAGTTACGGGAGACCCACGAATGTTCCGAGCTGAACACTTGTCCAGTACCTGTACATTAAAAATTGTGCTTCAGACCAGACTAAACGGTAAGAACGGCTTAAAAAGTAGTCACCGAGTAACAGTAACCAGAATCATTTATCGAAAAATATTTGTTCGAGGCTATTAGTGCCAAATGTCGCTTGCCACTTAGCTAGTCATGGAAGCATTCTATTACTTCTCAATGGCCACCCCGAAGGTGAAAATTTTGGTCGACACCGCTAGTATAGACGGAGGGTCGCCATCTACCCGGGAGGATGGCGACGAAGTTTGTACAGTACAGTAACGAGACGATACCTTCACATAACCGAATTACCGAATTTTTGAAGCAGAAACAGAGTTGAGGGTGTATGACGGAATGTCTCGCAGGAGGCTATTGTTTTGGAATTGCTGAGGGATTATGGTGACGACTCGATCATGCCATAGTAGGTGAACAGATATGTCGGGCGATAGATAGGGACTCAATCGAAGGGTTGGATGCAACCTGCATCAAGAAAGCTTGGCCACACCGTGGCAAGAAAATAGACCCAACCCATATCTGGATCTAATCCTAAAGAATTGGAGCAAACCATTGGTCTGTGGAAGGGATCTTGTATTCCCGAATTGGACGAATTGGCATCCCATCAAAAAACCACTATCAGCCTTCCAAGTTCCGTCCACCCGTTTGGTGCTCAACAGCAGCCTCACAGGCGCCCCATACCATAGAGTGAGATCCGCGACGACTTCAAAGTGTTGTTAGCCTTTCAGATTCCTTGAATAGCAGTGGCTGAGGTGTATTGCAACAACTACCTAATGCCCGAAGTCTTCCGGTACAGTACAGTTGGTTGCAGTTCTGAGGCAGAAGCGATGGGTAGGATTGCAGGACAGCTCAGTGGCCTCAAAGTACCGGTACTTTAGAAAAGACCCTTTCCCTTCGTTGACCTTCTTCTCAACCCAACCCCTGCTAATGATGGTCCCCTTGTCCGTATCTGGTAAAGAGCATCATGCAGCAAGGGGTGTTCTGATGTCGTGGGGTCCCAGCGGATCAAGCGAGATGCCAATCCGGTGCATGCCAATGGAATGGCTCTCTCACGGTCTCACAACGGCGGGAGGTCCAGTGGATTCGTTTCTTGTTCCTCCAAGTCAAGTCCATCCATTGAGCTTCGCACTAAGATAGCCCGGATTGTGGAGGGGGAGAAGCAAAAAAGTTGCCCGCTTGTTGGTACAGTACTGTCGCAGTAGAAAAAAAGATGCCAGGATACGTACCCCTCCATATCCCCAACAGAACTGAAATTTTGGCCTGCTACTCCAGTTCGCTGAGGCGGCCCCTCCAAGACTCCAGCTGCTTCAACCACACCCTTCGCTTGCTTGGACAGTACAATCCATAGCCGGCTTTCGGTACAAGCTTGAGTTTTCTCGTCTTTGACTTATACCGTGGTCGGGACCAGTTTCTGAATCCCTCTTAGACCTCTTTCCTTCCTTTGAGATTATCCATCTTCATCTTCCTCTTCCATCATCATCCTCATTTCTTCTTCCTCCCCTTTGCGCCTGGCTGGTGTTGTCTTGTCTTGTGCCGCGTTGCGCTCCACCGACTCTAAAGCTATTCTCTACTAATTTCTACCCCCTCCCACCTATCAGGGGACCAGCCAGCCTCTACGCAAACAAGGACAGCCGGTTTCTTCTCACCAGCGTCCTCGGGGAAAACATCAGATTTCATTCCTGGTGTTACGACTTGAACTCATAGGTTTGTGAGCCATTGGCACCTGACAAGGGGTTTTGGACCGCCAATTGAAAAGACTAACCTCTGGCTTTTACTTGCCACTACAGATTTTCTTCGATACCCCTTCAATCATCATGTACGGCGCCGGTAATGGAGCCCAGACGGGCATTTCCACCCCCAGATCCAGCGCTTCTCTCCGACCGTTGACCCTCTCCCACGGTTCTCTCGAGACTTCTTTCCTCATTCCCACCAACCTTCACTTCCACGCCTCTCAGTTGAAAGACAAGTTTGTCGCCACGCTACCCGAAGCCACCGACGAGCTTGCCCAGGATGACGAGCCATCGTCTGTTCCCGACCTGGTCGCCAGATATCTCGATCTCATCGCCCACGAGGTTGATGAGGGCGAGGATGACGATGCTGGCTCCTACGAGGAGGTCTTGAAGCTCGTCCTTAACGAGTTCGAGCGAAACTTCCTCCGTGGTAACGAAGCCCACGCTATTGCCGCCAGCCTGCCCGGCATTGAGTCCAAGAAGTTGGACTTCATCCGCAGCTACTACACCGCTCGCTCTGTCTGCAACCGACCGCTCAAGCCCCATGCCTCAGCCCTCTTCCGAGCTGCTGAGGATGGCGACGCCGAGATCTACACAATTTTCGGAGGTCAGGGTAACATCGAGGAGTACTTCGAGGAGTTGCGAGAAATCTTCAAGACATACTCAAGCTTCGTTGGTGATCTCATCACCCGATCAGCTGAGCTCCTTCAGACTCTGTCTAAGGATCCCAAGGCCGAGAAGATGTTCCCTAAGGGTCTGGACATCATGAACTGGCTTCACCACAAGGACTCTACTCCCGATGTCGACTACTTGATTTCGGCACCCGTTAGTTTCCCTCTTATTGGCCTTGTCCAGCTTGCCCACTACGAGGTGACATGCAAGGTTCTTGGTGTGCACCCTGGTATGCTACGAGATAGAATTACTGGTTCAACCGGTCACTCTCAGGGTATTGTCATGGCTGCTGCCACTGCCGCTGCCGACTCTTGGGACTCCTGGCAAGATATCAGCAGCTCAGTTCTGACCATGCTTTTCTGGATCGGAACACGAAGCCAGCAGGCTTTCCCCACCACCTCAATGACTCCCACTATGCTTCGCGAGTCCTCGGAGCACGGCGAGGGCTCTCCCACTCCTATGCTTAGCATCCGAGATCTTCCTCAGTCTGAGGTCCAGAAGCACATCGATGCTACCAACCAGTACCTTCCCGAGGACCGCCACATCAGCATCTCCCTCATCAACAGCCCCCGAAACCTGGTCGTGACAGGACCTCCCACCTCCCTCTACGGTCTCAACACCCAGCTGCGAAAGGTCAAGGCCCCCGTTGGCCTGGACCAGAACCGTGTTCCTTTCACCGAGCGAAAGGTTCGCTTCGCCAACCGATTCTTGCCTATCACCGCTCCTTTCCACAGCAAGTACCTCGCTGAGGCCACTGCTATGATCGATGAGGATCTTAAGGACATCACCATCGACTCCAGCGATCTCGGCATTGCTGTCTTTGACACCAACACTGGCAAGGATCTCCGGGAGGAGGTTAAGGGCAACATTGTCCCTGCTCTGGTTCGCCTGATCACTCGCGACCCTGTCAACTGGGAGAAGGCTACCGTCTTCCCTGACGCCACTCACATCCTGGACTTTGGTCCCGGTGGTGTTTCTGGACTCGGTGTTCTGACCAGCCGAAACAAGGAGGGTACTGGTGTCCGTGTCATCTTGGCCGGTACCGTTGACGGTGGTATGAACGACCTCGGCTACAAGGCTGAGCTCTTCGACCGCGATGAAGAGAACGCCGTCAAGTACGCCATCGATTGGGTTAAGGAGTTCGGCCCCAAGCTTGTGACAAACAAGAGTGGCCGAACATACCTCGACACCAAGATGAGTCGTCTCCTGGGTCTTCCCCCGGTCTTGGTTGCTGGTATGACTCCCTGCACAGTTCCTTGGGACTTCGTTGCCGCTACCATGAACGCTGGATACCATATCGAGCTTGCCGGTGGTGGTTACTTCATTGGCCCCATGATGACCGACGCCATCACCAAGATCGAGAAGGCTATCCCTGCTGGTCGAGGTATCTCTGTCAACCTGATCTACGTCAACCCCCGTGCTATGGCCTGGCAGATTCCTTTGATCCAGAAGCTCCGATCTGAGGGTGTCCCTATCGAGGGTCTTACCATTGGTGCTGGTGTTCCTTCCATCGAAGTTGCTCAGGAGTACATTGAGACCCTTGGCCTCAAGCACATCAGCTTCAAGCCCGGTTCTCTCGATGCCATTCAGTCTGTCATCAACATTGCCAAGGCTAACCCTCACTTCCCTGTTATGCTTCAGTGGACCGGTGGTCGTGGCGGTGGTCACCACTCTTTCGAGGATTTCCACCACCCTATCCTCCAGATGTACGGCCGCATCCGACGACAGGAGAACATCATCCTCGTTGCCGGTAGTGGTTTCGGTGGTGCTGATGACACCTACCCTTACATCACCGGTGAGTGGGCCAAGAAGTACGGTTACCCTCCCATGCCCTTCGATGGTTGCTTGTTCGGTAGCCGCATGATGGTTGCCAAGGAGGCTCACACCAGCAAGGCCGCTAAGGAGGCTATTGTTGCCGCTCCTGGTCTTGATGACAGCGAGTGGGAGCAGACCTACAAGGGACCTGCTGGTGGTGTTCTCACTGTTCGATCCGAGATGGGTGAGCCCATCCACAAGCTCGCTACTCGTGGAGTTCGCTTCTGGGCCGAGATGGACCAGAGGATTTTCAGTCTTCCCAAGGAGAAGCGCGTTGCTGAGCTCAACAAGAACAAGGACTACATCATCAAGAAGCTCAACGACGATTGCCAGAAGGTCTGGTTCGGACGCAACAAGGAGGGCAAGGCTTGCGACCTTGATGACATGACTTACGCTGATGTTCTCCGACGTCTCGTCGAGCTTCTCTACGTCAAGCACCAGTCTCGCTGGATCGACCGCTCTTACAGCGTTCTCGTTGGTGACTACATCCACCGTCTCGAGGAGCGTCTGACCTCCTCCCCTGGCCAGGCTTCTCTGCTTCAGAGCTACGCTGAGCTCAGCGATCCCTTTGAAGTGATCGACCGCATCATTGCTGCTTACCCCGATGCCGAGACCCAGATCATCAACGCTCAGGATGTTCAGCACTTCCTCATCATGTGCATGCGACCCACCCAGAAGCCTGTCACTTTCATCCCTGTCTTCGACGACAACTTCGAGTTCTACTTCAAGAAGGACTCCCTGTGGCAGTCTGAGGATCTCGATGCTGTTGTTGATCAGGACGTTGGCCGAACCTGCATTCTTCAGGGACCTGCTGCCGCCAAGTTCTCTACCCAGATTGACCAGCCCATCAAGGAGATCCTCGATGAGATCCACGAGACTCACGTCAAGTACCTCGCTCGGGATCTGTACAAGGACAACAAGGCTTCCATTCCCTACATCGAGTACTTCGGTGGCAAGCTCGTTGACCCCGAGATTCCTCTTGATGTTGAGGGTCTCACCGTCAGCTACGACACTTACAAGAACACCTACCGCCTGTCTTCGTCTGCTGCTGCCACTCTCCCTGAGCTCGACTCTTGGCTGTCTCTCCTTGCTGGTCCCAACCGCAACTGGCGCCATGCTCTGCTCATGGCTGATGTTGTTGCTCAGGGCCAGAAGTTCCAGACCAACCCCATCCGACGCATCTTTGCTCCCTCTCGTGGTCTGTTCGTTGAGATCTCTTACCCCAACGATCCTTCCAAGACCACTATCATTGTTCGTGAGCAGCCCCGCCACAACCAGTACATTGATGTGATCGAGGTCAAGCTTGTCGGCGAGAATAAGATCCAGGTCAACATGATCAAGGAGACCACTGCCCTTGGCAAGCCTGCTGCTTTGCCCCTGGAGTTCACTTACCACCCTGAGGCTGGTTACTCTCCTATCCGTGAGGTTATGGAGGGCCGCAACGACCGCATCAAGGAGTTCTACTGGAAGGCATGGTTTGGCGAGGAGGCTCTTGACCTCGATGCCGATATCACTGCCGAGTT
Source organism: Fusarium citri (assembly GCA_004367485.1). Taxonomy (NCBI): domain Eukaryota; kingdom Fungi; phylum Ascomycota; class Sordariomycetes; order Hypocreales; family Nectriaceae; genus Fusarium; species Fusarium citri. The sequence continues at coordinate 42,832 of QHHH01000067.1, forward strand.
TGATGGTGGCAAGACCACCATCACTGGCGAGGCTATCAACGACTTCGTCCACGCTGTTGGCAACACTGGCGAGGCTTTCGTCGACCGACCCGGCAAGATTGTCAATGCTCCTATGGACTTTGCTATCGTCATTGGCTGGAAGGCTATCACCAAGCCCATCTTCCCTCGCACCATTGACGGTGATCTCCTGAAGCTCGTCCACTTGTCGAACCAGTTCCGCATGATCCCCGGTGCTGAGCCTCTCAAGAAGGGCGATGAGGTCTCTACCACTGCCCAGGTCAACGCTGTCATTAACCAGGAGGCTGGTAAGATGGTTGAAGTCTGCGGTACTCTCGTCCGCGACAACAAGCCTGTCATGGAGGTCACTTCTCAGTTCTTGTACCGTGGTACCTACACCGACTACGAGAACACTTTCCAGCGAAAGGTCGAGACCCCCATCCAGGTTCACCTCGCCACCACCCGCGATGTTGCCATCCTTCGCTCCAAGGACTGGTTCTCTGTCGACGAGCTCCCTCAGAACATTGAGCTGCTCGGCCAGACTCTGACTTTCCGTCTCCAGAGCTTGGTTCGCTACAAGAACAAGACTGTCTTCAGCAGCATTGAGACCCGTGGCCAGGTCCTCCTTGAGCTCCCCACCAAGGAGATCATCCAGGTTGGTAGCGTCGACTACGAGACTGGTGAGTCTCACGGCAACCCTGTCATCGACTACCTCGAGCGAAACGGAAAGCCTATCGACCAGCCTATCAACTTCGAGAACGCTATCCCTCTCAGTGGAAAGTCTCCTCTTGCTCTCCGAGCTCCCGCCTCCAACGAGAACTACGCCCGTGTGTCTGGTGATTACAACCCCATCCACGTTTCTCGTGTCTTCTCCAGCTACGCCAACCTCCCTGGTACCATCACCCACGGTATGTACTCCAGTGCATCCGTCCGAAGCCTCGTCGAGACTTGGGCTGCCGAGAACAACATTGGACGCGTCCGAAGCTTCCACGCCTCGCTTGTCGGTATGGTTCTGCCCAACGACGAGCTCGAGGTTAAGCTGCAGCACTCTGGCATGGTCTCTGGTCGCAAGATCATCAAGGTTGAGGTCCGCAACAAGGAGACTGAGGACAAGGTTCTCGAGGGTGAGGCCGAGGTTGAGCAGCCTGCTACAGCCTATGTCTTCACTGGTCAAGGTTCTCAGGAGCAGGGTATGGGTATGGAGCTGTACGCCAGCAGCCCTGTCGCCAAGGAGGTTTGGGACCGTGCCGACAAGTACCTCCTCGACGCCTATGGCTTCTCCATCACCAACATCGTCAAGAACAACCCCAAGGAGCTTACCATCCACTTCGGTGGTCCCCGTGGTAAGGCCATCCGCCAGAACTACATTGCCATGACCTTTGAGACCGTTGCCGCCGACGGCAGCATAAAGTCTGAGAAGATCTTCAAGGAGATTGACGAGACCACCACTTCGTACACTTACCGATCTCCCACCGGTCTTCTCTCGGCCACTCAGTTCACCCAGCCCGCCCTTACTCTCATGGAGAAGGCCAGCTTCGAGGACATGAAGGCCAAGGGACTCGTGCCCAACAACAGCACCTTTGCCGGTCACTCGCTCGGTGAATACTCTGCTCTGGCTGCTCTTGCCGAGGTCATGCCCATTGAGAGCTTGGTCTCGGTTGTGTTCTACCGTGGTCTCACCATGCAGGTTGCCGTCGAGCGTGACGCTGCTGGCCGATCCAACTACTCCATGTGCGCTGTTAACCCCAGCCGCATCAGCAAGACCTTCAACGAGGCTGCTCTCCAGTTCGTTGTTGACAACATTGCTGAGGAGACTGGCTGGCTCCTTGAGATTGTCAACTACAACATTGCCAACCAGCAGTACGTCTGTGCCGGTGACCTCCGTGCGCTCGACACTCTTGCTGGTGTGACCAACTTCATCAAGATCCAGAAGATCGACATCGAAGAGGTCAAGGACAACATTGAGGAGGTTAAGGGACACCTCCGCGAGATCATCCGTGGTTGCGCTGAGAAGACCCTGGCCAAGCCCACCCCTCTGGAGCTGGAGCGTGGCTTTGCTACCATTCCTCTCCGAGGTATCGATGTGCCTTTCCACTCTACTTTCCTCCGATCTGGTGTCAAGCCTTTCCGATCCTTCTTGCTTAAGAAGATCAACAAGACTTCCATTGATCCTTCCAAGCTGGTTGGAAAGTACATCCCCAACGTGACAGCCAAGCCCTTCGCGTTGACCAAGGAGTACTTTGAGGATGTCTACAAGCTGACCAACTCGCCCAAGATCGGTGCCGTGTTGGCCAACTGGGACAAGTACAACCAGGACGAGGCCGCTACCAACGGTGCTGAGGGTAGCGAGAGCTCCAGCGGCGAGTACGAGGGATCTGGCCGTGCTGCTTAAGCAGTTACAGAAATCAAACAAAAAATAAAAAACAAAAGAAAAGGAAGATAATTAAAATGAGGAAAGAAATTCATGCATAGACATGTTATGACGGAAGAGAATACCGAATTAGATGGATGATTATGAAGAGAAGCATACAGATTCCCGGTTCGGATTGTTAGTTATTTGGGATGAGTACCTATTATGAAATATCGAGTTATCTTAAGCTAGAAGGGGCGTTTATTTGTTTTGGTATTTTGCTACTAGACAATTTCAATGTTTGACGATATTTATCTATCAATTAATTTGTTCCCTGTTTGTGTGATGTTTGTGATATTGGTTCGTAGTACAATTGAAGCCGATGACGGGAATAATTAACGAGCTGGACAAAAGGTACATGATGTTAGCCCGCAAATGCCTCGGTAAAGGAAGTACCTGATGTCTCCACATGTTCCCGTTCGCAACTAATCGGCCGCCGGCGACAGCCGGAGACGGACAAGAGGTGGAGGTGGCCTATCACGGAGCCAAAGTCCGTTAAGGAGATAGACTATCTAAGCCAAGTCAAGTCAAGTTTACGTGTTTATGAATTTGTATATAAACCCGAAACAAGAAGGTCAAAGAAAACGCTCGTGCTTTCTCTCGCTTTCGCTTCTCTTTCTTTCTTCTCTTGGCTCTTTGAAGTATTACATCATCTCTCATCCTACCTCTCCCTCTCCCTCTCATCCTTTATCATATCAACACGATAATGCACCTCTTGAGGGATCAAGATACTGGAACTCCTACTATGGCGGATTCAAAAAAGAAGGTTTTTTTGGGGACTTTTGTGTCTAGCAAGAGTCCAAAGGAACTTGACTATCATCATGATACTCTCGTCTGCGTTGATGAGGAGGGGAAGATTGTCAAGGTCGACCATGAGGGCGGTGACGTAGAGCGAATTGGTGAGAGATTATCAGAGACTCTAGGTTGGAAGTTGAATGAGGTGGATGTTCATGTCGCTAAGCCTGGAGAGTTCTTTTTTCCTGGTTTTGTCGGTGAGTACCATATATGACCTTGTCAACAAGTTTGTACTAACAAACCTTAGACTCCCACGTTCATGCATCTCAGTATCCAAATGTCGGCATCTTTGGAAAGACGACACTTCTGGACTGGCTAGAAAAGTACACATTTCCCCTTGAATCCAGTCTGAAAGACCTGAGCAAGGCGCGTCGAGTATATGGGTCATGTGTACGACGAACATTATCTCATGGAACAACAACAGCGGCTTACTATGCAACCATCGACGTGGCAGCTACGAACCTCCTTGCGGATCTTTGTCTCGAGATTGGACAAAGAGCGCTCGTGGGCCGTGTATGTATGGACAATCCCGATTTTTGTCCTGATTACTACCGTGATGAGAGCGTCGAAGAAGGCTTGGAAAAGACACGACAGACGATTCAGCACGTGAAAAAGATCGATCCGGAATTCAAACTGGTATCGCCTGTGTTGACACCGCGCTTTGCACCGACTTGCTCTACAGAGTCGATGAAGGGACTTGCCAAGATTCAGAAGGAGATGGATCTTCCTGTTCAGACACACGTTTCCGAGAACGAGGGAGAAATCGATCTGGTTGCCGAGCTGTTTCCTGAGTCAGAGTCGTATACGCATGTCTACGATGATTGCGGGCTTTTGACTTCCAAGACGATTCTGGCACATGCTGTGCATTTGACGGAGGAAGAAGCGAAGTTGATAGCGCAGCGCGGAAGCAAGATTTCACATTGCCCTTGCAGTAACAGCTCTCTGACGAGTGGCTCAGCTCGCGTACGTTGGCTTTGGGATAAGGGTATCACAGTTGGTCTCGGCACGGATATGAGCGGCGGTTACAGCCCCTCCGTTCTCGAAGCAGCACGCCAAGCAGCGCTCGTCAGCCGCCACATCGCGATGGGTTTGAAAGAAGACAAGGAACGAAGCAAGTTGACGGTAGAAGAAGTTCTGTATCTTGCAACTCGAGGCGGAGCGGAAGTCGTCGGTCTTGGAGACAGAGTCGGCGGGTTCGAAGAGGGGATGGAGTTTGATGCGCAGTTGATTCGTCTTGGAGGCGTTGACATGGACGGTTTGGCGGAGGAGGATGGGAATGTGAATATCTTTGGGTGGGAGACTTGGGAGGAGAAGATTGCGAAGTGGTTGTTTAATGGAGATGATCGGAATGTGAAGAAGGTTTGGGTGAGAGGAAGGATGGTCCATGCGAGGAAGTAGTAGTGAGAGTCTCTGATGATTTATGACAACAACTTGATGATTTAGAACAAGGCATGATAAACTACTTTAATATTCATGCTATTCTGACGGATTTGTTTCATACCGAGTTACAGTGGCAGAAGGATTCATGATGGGCCATTGACTTGTTTCATATTAATCTACCCTGTGATACCACGCATGATAGAATGTTTCCTATAGAAATCATTGGAATTGATTTTCGTAGCAGCTGAAAAAGACATGATGCTGTCTTGTGCTCTGATTCTATTAAACTGATCTTCCTCGTGAAACAAATAGTGCAGGGAACACGCCCCTGCAATGATCAACATGGATGAAACATGACAGGGCGCAAATCAAAAGACCCTGAACAGCTGGCTGTTGCACGATAAGTGTCCAACATTATGCAATGAACAGATCAGAACACTAAGAATAGCTTGAGAATAATTAATAAGAAACTAGATCAAGATGTTTATCATCTATCTCGAGTTGTAGCGTGGACTTGGGTTGACACTGCTGAGTCTAGGGTATGCTCTGGCTGAAGATATCACGACGTCGACAGAGATCTGTGCGAGGAATTGTAGCTGACATCCCTGATTTAACTGATGCTAGTCTAGTAGAAGATCTGATCCGTTGTCATACGATGCTACTGGTACGTGGCACATCAGATGGACCCTCCATATCAAAAGACAACACATCCCTTCAGCCCTGTCTGTGCCTGAGTCTGTGTCCCAATTATTAATTTATGCTTGCTCCTAGGATCTGATGTACTACTTAAACCACCCATGCCCCTCGTCCCAAGTGATCAACTGAACTGATCGACTAGCTGGCTGGTCATACTGCTCGTAAGTGTTCTCGTGATATTAACCGATTTGATGTCTCTGTATGCTAACACCGTCATCAGATATCTTCAACTTCCAAATATCACTTCTACAAAATGGCTACTACAGCACCAAATCCGGGTCTCTCAGCAAAAGGCTCCCCCAATATATCCCTCTGTCTGACCATCCTCCGTGGCGTAGCCATCGTTACTTCTCTCGGCGCTCTCATCGCAGCGGCGTACAACATCTCCCACCTAAGTAGCTGGTCCCGATACTACGGCGGTGATGGCCCAGCAGGTTTCATCATCTTCAACGTAAGAACCCTCCTTACTCTCCATTTCCTTACTAACCTCCCTAGGCTATCTTCACATGGCTCACCCTAGGCTCGATGATAGCCCTCGAACTCTTCGCTCCCCAACTCTACATCCGTCTTCTCTTCCTCGGCGGTCTCGTCATATCGTCGATCTTGTGGCTCGCTGCGTGGACGTGGGCTGCTGCGTGGACGGCGGATTTCTATAATGTGTATGTGAGCTACAGCATCCAACGGGTGAAGGAGCTTGACGCGTGGGGTGGTTCGATGGCTGCTGGTACTGCGCTTGGTGGTGTTACTTGGTAAGTTTCAGTATTCTTGAGAGAGTGTGACACTTACTAATGGTTATGTGCAGGATCTTGATTGTTGTTATTACCGTCTTTTATGTTAAGGCTTGTTTGGCTGATCCCCACGGCTCAACTTTCGCGCCCGAGCCGAAGAAGGATGTGGAAGCGGCTGAGCCCAAGGCCGAGGCCACTGCTGCGTAGATTACCGCAGCCGCTGGAAGGCTCTTTGGTTATGTTAGATGAGAAATGTCAAATTGGTTATACCCGCAAGGCAATGGATGGTAGTCAGAGTCAGAGTTCATGTCTACTTGGTACATCTAGTCACAGTTTAAAAGAGGCAGAAGAATGATTTCATGACTGGTATTTCTCTATCCCCGAGGAAGCTATTAGTGTCTTGATGACCATCTATACCGCTTTCCTGATGTCCGTTTCCGTTTCTCGTAATACAAAGCTCTATACATATACATGCCCTTTTCCTGCGGGCTTTTGGGTGGTACTGCAAAACCACAATGTGCAAACCAAGTCTGACCTTCCCTGTCAAAGTCTGACCCGATGTCAATGGTATCTCATCCTGAACGCCAACTGCTATCTTGAGCAGATCAATATCCTTCCGGCCCGTGGGCAAAAGAATTTTGTGTAAATGGGGGTATCTATTGTAGAACGCCGATCGCTGTGTGTATGAAAGCCATTCGTGGCGCGCGTGGAATGTAATAATTCGGTGTGGTATCGTATAGTTCGTGGTTGCGTCTCCTGGACGAGTGGTAATGTTTTTTTGCAAGGCGGTGTCCAGCCAGTAGTAGTGTAGTTTATGAGAGTATTCGTTATGGTCGTGGGTAGTTTGTGTATGATATCTTTGAAGACGTGTGTTAATGTAATTCGCCTGGCATGAATGCCGAATATGGAGGCGTGTGTTAATGTACTTCGTTTGGCCCAAGTGGCAAGTATGGAGATGTTTGGTGATGTAATTTGGATGGCGAGTATGAAGATGTGTGTCAGTGGAGTTCGTCTGGCTTGAATGCCAGGTATAGAGATGTGTGTTAATGTAATCGTCTGGCCTGAATGGCGAGTATGGAGACGTATGTTAATGTCGCTCTGAAAGGCGAGGATGAAGATGTGTGTTAATGTAGTTCGTCAGCCTTGAATGGCGAGTAAGAAGAGGTGTGGGTATGTAGTTGGTTTGAGGCCTGGTAGGCCAGTATCATCCTGTGTAGTAAAGCAGCTCGCTTGAGTTCCGAGTGCTGAGTATAGAGACGTGTGTTAATGTGGTTGTGAATGTCGAGTATGGAGATGTGTGATAGTGTAGTTTATTTGGCCTGAAAGGCGAGCATGTAGACATGCGTTGGTGTAGATATGTGTGTTGATTTAGTTGACTTGAGGCCTGGGTGACCAGTATGGAGTTGTGTGATGAGGCAGTTTGCTCAAGTCTCGAATGCCTGGTATGTCATGATACTGATAGTTGATAGTGTAATGTCCCCACGCCTGTGCAAAGACGATGAATCAATTCGTAGTTGTGTTGAGAGATCCCGGTAGTGTGGCATGATATGAAGGGGGATCTGGGTAGAAGTAGAGACGATTGCGATCCGCAGTAAATTAAAGGTCCTTGTGCGTCTGGTAGAAATTCGACAATGCAATGCGATGTGAAGAAAATGCAAACATCCGATAGTAAAGTAGAAGAAATCAGAGAACAACGTTTGAGGTAAGATCCGCGCCCAAGAAGAAAGTGAACTGGACCATCCGATTCGTCACAAAATGTAGTGGATGGGTTTGAATGCGGCAGAAGAAAGCAAGTGAACTGAACCATCCTGTTCATCACAAAATGTGGTGGATAGTTTTGAATGAGGCAGAAGAAAGCAAGCGATGTAGACAGACCATCCTATCGTCACAATGTGGTGGATGAGTTCGAATGTGGTATCAAAAAGCAAGTGAACTGGAACATCCTTTCGTCACAAAATGTGGTGGATGGTTTCGATAGAGGCAGAAAGAAAACAAGTACTATAGACCATCCTGTTAGTCACAAAATGCGGTGATGGTGTGATATGTGATATGTGATAGAGTCGAAGGTGTTTAGTTCTGAGACGAGTTCATGTCTCCGAGATAGTTACCGAAGAAAATCTCGTCGTGGGGATCAGGGAATGTAGATGGATCCGCGTTATGATCAAATGTATCAGAAGTACCAGTGTTGTTGGTAGTGATAGTCTGCTGTGGATGTTCAATGCTCTGAGTGATAACGGGGAGAGCGGGTCCAAAAGCGTGAGACTCAGCATTGCTGGTAGGATTGAACCAAGGCTGGTTGAGGTTCTGAGATGAAGATGCATTGATACCGTTCATAGGGCCCTGGAAGTCTGAGTTCATATAAGCAGGTGCCACTTGGCCGACGTCGTTCATGTGACCGTGGTAGTTGAAGTCCATGTTGTTGGCGGGGACCATGCTCATGTCATTGACCGGTGCGTGCATGTCTCCGGGTGGCATGATCATGTCGCCCATGGGACCGTTCAACTGAGGGTTGAACTGGGTGGGAGGGAGTGTACTGGAGTCAAAGCTAGGAGGTGGTGCCCAAATAGCACTCTGATCCATCATGGTAGGCATCAAACCAGGGTGAGCCATGGATGTGGCAATGTGAGTACCATCAGTAGGAGCGTCGAACATGGTGACGTTGGAAGGCATTCGCCTGAGATCATTGTGCTCGGTGTCGCCAAGTTCCTCATCATCGGAGGGCTGGTCACCTTGTGCCTGGACGTTAGAATCAAAGTTGGGGACTGGGTTGAAGACGAAGTTGCTTGGCTGAGCATCTTCAATAGAAGGGTACACAGACTGAGAAGCCACGTTGGTATCAGTAGCGGTGAGTTCGGTGTTGGCTCGAGCAACATTATCAAGGCCGAACATGTTGCTATCGATGTTCTCGGCGTTACCAGGATCGCCAGCCACATCTTCGGTAGCGTTGTCGGCTGGAGTTTCGACCTCAGGAGTCTCGACCTCAGCGTCAGTGTCCTTGTCCTTATCGGTGTTGGCTGCCTTGCGAGCTCTCTTGGAGGGCTGCTTGGTACGAGGTTTGCGATAAGAGTTGGCCTTCGCATCGTAGTCGGCCTCCCTCATTCGCTCGATCGCGACATAGTCCCCGACCGAAAAAGCTGAGACGACCTGCTTGATCTCCTTGTTCTGTCGCTGCACATCCTGCTTGGCCAGTTTCTAGAGAGAAGATGTTAGTAAACTTTGTTATCAAGTTAAACAAGACTGTTGACTTACATTGTTCTGAGAAGTTATGGCAGCCTGAGCCTTCGACTTCTCTCTCTTGGTTTTCTTAGCAGCTTCCTTCTCAAGCTTCTCCATCCTTTCCTCCATTTCGGTATGCATATCTCTTCGGATGTGCTCAGTAAAGTTGTCGAATTCAGTGGGATCGCCACCGAGAGATGCGAACTTGAGACGCCACCAGTTTCGTTCAATTGCGAGGTCTCTGGAAATGGTGCGATACTGAGACAGCGATTCCTCTCGACGTTGGCGGGTGCCCTTAGCAGCCATGTTGTTGCGCTCGAGATCTACTTGCTTGTTGCGTGTGCACAGTTCCTTGTTCTTCTGGGCGAAAAATTCGTGAACGCGTTGATCTTCAATGTCATCAGGTACGTTGTACGGCTTCGGTGTAAAGCCTTTGGGATCTTGGGGACTGAGTTCGGAGGGGGGCAGGATAGGGGCAATCAAATCCTGTCGTGCGAGCTCTTCTTGGATATTCTTGAATCGTTTGTACCGCTCTGGACCAGGAAGGTCTTTAGGGACAGCCAAGTTAGCGCTTGGAAGTAACATGCTACCAAACTTCAGCTTGCGGTAAACGTCAGAGTCACTAAACTCTCCCAGGTCTTCAAGGTCATGACGGACATGGACCAAAGGTTGTCCAGTGTAGGGAAGGGCTGGGTTTGGGTATCCAGCCGGATACGCAGTCGGCATGGCGTAGGGTTGAGAAGGTTGCTCAACGGGTGTCTCGCTGGTAGACATTGTGTCGGTAGGAGCTTTCTTGGTAGAAGCTTTCTTGCCACCCTTTTTGTTAGAATCCTTTTTGTTGGAAGCTTGTTCGACAGAAGCTTGGTCGGTAAGTGTCTGCTGTCCAGTAGGCTGGTGTATGATCGGAGCGTTCTGATAGATGCAGGATTGAAGCGCACTCATATTCTGAGCATCCCTGAAACCACCAATTAAGAGACTTCTCATAAGAGGGCTGTCGTGATTCACTTTGACTAGAGTCTGGATAAGGAGAGATTCGGGAGCGTCCTTGGGGACTAAGAGTTCCTCGCTGGGCTGTGCGTTGAGCTGTTCGCTGATCTGTTCAAGGCGACTCCTTTTTCCAGCTGGACAGGGAGCGGTGTAGTCGTCGAGCTCACTTGCTAGTCTCTTGAGAGTGTCAAGAGAAGGGGGCAACAAGTAACCTTCGGACCGAGTTTGAGGAACTCCAAAAGGAGGAGCAGTAGTTTGGGGACGAGGAGTATCAGGAGTCTTGAATGTAGATTTAGACTGAGAACTTTTACTCTTCTTGCTACGCCCGTTAGAATCAGTGCTTCCAGTCGCTTTCCTCTTTCGACCTTGGCGTTGAGAAGGAATGGGGAGAAGAGGAGCGCCTGGAGCAGGAGGAGGAGGGTATGCGTATCCGTGAGAAAAAGGAGCAGGGGGCACAGCGGGGTATGTGGTTTGACCAGGAGTGTTGTCAAAGATCGAAGGGGTAGAAGAAGTCTGAGCTTCAGTTACTGCTGGAGCTGGAGGTGGAAGTGCACCTCGAAGATTGCCTGTGAAAGGGCACGGCTCTTTCAAGAGGTATTTCTTTGCAGTAAGACTGAGTGATGCACCAGAGGGTTGGCTTTCGGTAGAAGAAAGAGCAGGGTCTACTGGCTGAGGTTCAAGAATGGGTGCAGGTGTTGATGAAGTAATGTAATGATCAGAATGGTGGTAAGGTCGATCGAAGTTAAGATCTATATCCGCAGGAAGAGGATCAAAATCGAAGCTGATCTGGGATTGCTCCTCTTGGGAGAGTGCACTAGTGATTGACAAGGCGGAACCAGATTCAGTACGAGGAGATTGTTCAGCAAGAGGAAGTTGTGCAGCGCCTTCAAGCAGGGAAGATGTCGAAGCGATAGGTTGGTCTTCACCGGTAGAAGGGGCAGGGAGAAGTGGTCGTAGTGCTTGGTGCAAACGACCACGGTTCTTGGTGGGAGAACCGGGTAAAGACATGATGTCTTTGGGGGGCGCGTGATGCCGCGACGATAGGAGTAAGGGGATAGATGGTAGTATGTGTGTGATTAAGGGGAGGGCAACAAGAAGAAGACGATGATGCAGTGATTCAGAGTGTCTGTGTGTGATCGTGATTCAGTGTATCAATGAAAGTGTTTGTGATTCAGTGTTCTTGTGTGATAATTTGGGAAGAGTGTGTTGGTGAGGAAGAGAAGTGGGAGGGAGAGGAGGAGTGCAGGTCGAGAAGGTAAAGGTAACAGAAAAAGAGTGGGTGGAGTCACTCGTCCCAGAGATCACAACAACGAACAGTCCAGCCTCTGCCTAAGTACGAAAAGGGTCTTGGCTACTAAACTATGACGGAGTGCATGGCTACGGCCTATTATTACGCAATTACCACTGGGGAATCTTCCAGTTACAGGGCGGATGGGGGGCATCTATAGAGACTGGACAGGCGCTGCTTGTTTTCTCTGCTTTTGAAAATAGCATCACGCGTGCAGACGTGTTAGTCACGAATACAAACGCGTCTGATAGCAAAGCAACGTGACATGAGATGGAGAGGTAGATGCCACTAAATCAGAGCGTGCATAAGGTATCCTGCCATCTGCCATCTGATGCCATGCCCTTCCAAATTGTTTGGTGACCCACGTGAGCATTATATCATTGCATCTCTACAGAAACAGACCAAGTATCATGTATTAGAAATCATATACAATGTAGACATGAAGAGTGTGTAGTAGTTTGCCAGTGTTGCAAGTCCCCTGAAGCCATCTCGTAGTGATAAGTAACTAAATGGATGACCAACAACGTTGAAATAAAGACGTCCACACGATGCAAAAAGAATCCATTCTCCACGTGTAGTTGAAACTAAACACACAAAGATTAGACGCCCACTTGTACCTTGTGCGGGAAAACGGTAAAACATAGCGTGGTTATGGTTACTCGCGAGGGTGTACGAGACCAACATCAACAGCCCAAACAAGCAAAAACTATATCATCATGCTCTTTCTTTCCCTACTTACTCTCTTTCTCTAGATGAGAAGAAGGATAAGGGGAAGTAGAAATGGTGATGGTTGCTGCTGTGCTTTTTGCTGTCACGTCCGTGATCAACCACTGCGCCGCCACCCCAACTTCGCCGCCTTTTCCACTCACTCTTCTCTAAACGTCCAATGCAGCGCCAGAGCACCTTCAACTTATTGTTCCGATCGTTCGATTTCTTATGGTGGTGGTCTCGAGTATTCTGTGTCGTCGTGGCTATCGCGGCGTTAGGATTTCGTTGTCGACAAATCTCGTGAGAGGACTTCCAACCGTGGAAGCTTTTGTCATTCGGAGTATGCAACAAGGATGGAGGCAGGAAAAGAGATAGACGGTGTTAGAGTTATTTGGTACGTACGTATTATTGTTGAGCTCGAATCGTTCTGAGCTGACTTGATCGAATAGGGGTCGCTGCCAAAGTCGTCCAACCAACAGCGCCAATGCCGACGGCGCTGTATGGAAAGAGTATACATCTATAAGAATACAATGAAATACAAGTTGAGATCAATACAAAGATGTTAGGGACTATCTGGAGACCTTTGGAACGGTTTGGGCTGATGTGGTTGAGTAGTTGAGTCAGGGCTGCTGAAGTCGTCTTACACCGCCATCGTCGATTACGCCACAACGAAAGAGAATACAACAGCAGGGCTCTAAGGAAAGTCATTCAGGACTATCAGAAAGGTCGTGAGAGATCCTTTATGCATTGTGGATCGGTGTGGGCTGACTTGGTTGAATAGGGGTTGTCGAAGTCATCTAGCACCGCCATCGTCAACTGTACCGCAAGGAACAAAGATAAGTCGACAAGATCTTGAGAAATGTCATCTAGGACTGCAAGAAAGGTTGGGAATTATTATTTATAAGTCGTGGATTGGTTTGAGCTGACATTGTTGAATAGGGGCTGCTGAAGTCGTTTGAGCGCCATCGCCGACTACGACACGAGGAACGAAAATAAGTCAACAGGACTTTGAGAAAAGTCATTTGGAGCCATCAGAAAGGTCCGGAATCATTATCCATAAGTGATGGAACAATTTGTACTGACTTTGTTTAATAGGGGTTGCTGAGGTTTAAGCACCGCCATCGACGATTACGACGTAAAGAAAGAAGATACAGCGACAGGAATATGAGGGAAGGGAATATGAGACAGTAGAAAAGATGATGGGAATGATATAGGGAACACGAGGTTGTGGAAATGTTCATTGTTCAATGTTCATGTCATCCTGAACACACTTGGTAAGTCCGCCATTCCCCATTATGTCCTTTGTTCGACTATCTACACACACTCAAATACTCTGAACAACACTTCTGAATCAATAACTAACATGTAATCTTGAAGAGAACCATGTAGTACCAGAAAGAAACCAAAATGATACTCGAATTACCGAAGACGAACCACAATGTCCTTTGTTTGACTACATATCTAAGAACACTCTGCTCCTACGAACACTCGATTCTATGAGCAGTAGATCTAATCACTACACTAAGATTCTTATCTTTCAAGAATCTGTCTCGTTGGAAAAACACACAAGAATACTCGAATCGCCGAAGACGACCTACCATGTCCTTTGTTCCTTTGTTCGCGAACACTCTACTTCTCCGCACAAGACGTCTAAGTATTCCAATACGACTATCCTCTTGTAGGAATCTAAAACTATGCCAGATTCAGACTGAAGTTCAATCGTCGAATTACTGACAGCGAACTACCATGCCTCTTGCTTGACTAACTAATAACACTTGATCCCTACAAACACTCGATTCCCCCGAAAGCACTTCTGAACACTCAGCTAACATTCGGCTTTTGCAAAAATCTAGTTACCGACGAGCTCAAAATCAAATACTAGGATTACCGACCGCGAACCATGGCCTTTGTCCGACTATCTAAGACCGCACAGCCATTACAGACAATCGACATCCACGAACACTCGACTCCTCCGAACAACATACCCAAACCACTACCGACATCTTCCTCCTCTAGAAATCCATCTAGCACAAAATCGAATCCGAAATCGAATAATTGCATTACCCAAGACGAATCGCGGTCAAAGATTAAATAGAGTTGAAATTTTCATATGCCAAAAGACTTGGCTTTTCGACAACTAACATCGCTGTCCGCTGCATGGTATCTAAAAGCACCCTTACCGCTCCCATGCTCGAGCTCAATCCCGAGTCCCATGAAAGGCCGTTATTCCTACCCAAAAGAAGAAAAAGCGAATGTCCCTCCTAAGACGCCACAAGTATGTTGCTACTTTTCCCTTTCCAATGCCATTCGTTCCCTAACCATAACTAGAGAGCCCTGCTCACAATGCCAAACCCGTTCCGTCCTTTGTCCATCGATAAACCGCCAGAAGTTCCCTTCGCCGTTGCTGCTGCTCGCCTAGATCCTCGGGTACACGACCTCGAACCTGAGCAAGAGCGCTTCGCATGACCTTGCTGAATTTTCGCTACGAAACTGTTAGTTACTGCAATCAAATCTGTGGTGTCAAAGAACTAACCTGATATTCTGTGCTTAAAGTCACGACACATGCCTCGTGAGCCCGCACGATTGTTTCGCATGCCTTTGCCACACTAGGTGAAGCTTCTGATTGAAGCTTGTCCGCGATAAGCAGCAACAAGAACGACCCCTGAAGGAGGTAGATACCGAAGAAGAACGGCATAAACTCCAGACCAGGATCGAACTCGAGAATTTGGTTGATTGCCTCAGCTGCCGCAACAGCGTGGCTCGTTGATGTAATGAACCCTTGGGAAGAAATCCACAAGTCTTCGTCGTCCAGCAAGTTGATTGGATCCCACTTGCCAGAGAGGAGAATATGCAAAACGTGCATCACATGAGTTCCATACGCAATAACAATGCGAGTTTGGATGTTGCTCTCTGTAAGCCGGTTTGATGTATTGGTATGCACAGAGTGAACTGACGGCGTGTTGGTCTCAGGAACCCCTGAGCGGTCATTGCCCTCATTGCCCGTGTCGTTTCTCTCCTCCATCGGTCGAGGCAGATTCTTATGATCGAAAGACTGCAAGCTCTGTTCATAAATCTCAAGATGTCGAGTAATTTCAGCCGTTTGGGCATTCCACTCGTTTCCTTGGCGGAAAGAGGTACCGAATCGGGGGTGGTTCTTTGCGTGGTGTAAGTCGACAATTTCGCCCAAAATGGTCATCAGGGGGAGGAAATATCCGAAGATGCTATGGCCGCGGCACTCGTATTGAGGCCCATGAGCCTGTGGGAGATCAGCCCTGTAACCTTCTGGACTTGTTCCTAGAAGATTGGGATCTGTCGTTGAATTTGAGTTGCCGAGGAAATCGCCGCTTTGCCACACCGCATCATCCATGGGCTGTAGCAGACCTTGACACTCAATGTCAAGGAGGAATAGGGGGCGGTTATAGCACAGCGCCAAGTGTCTGTCGACGATGTATAGAAGCCACCATATTCGGCGTCGTTCTTCGCGCTCCTCCTCACCTACATAGCCGTTTCCACTGATGCCGCCTTCAGCATCCTCGGCGTTATCGGTATCCATGGCTTCTTGCGCAGCGGGCGATGGTCCAGGAGGGAGCTCGCGGCCCAGCTTGAGTTCACGGGCCAGACCCCAAGCAGCAGTCCACCATCGCATACTCGCTCCCTTGTATTCACTAGCAGACACGACAACTGCCAGATGAATATATGTGATAACATCATCGAGGCTACCAGCCGCACCGAAAGGCCCCGATTCGCCACTCGTGGCTTCCATGCTGATCGACCCAGGCATAGCTACACCCAGACCGCCAAGAGCAACACCATCGGCAACAGGGCTGGGTGCATCACTGGGTGCTGTATGGATGAGAGGTCGAAGGAGGTAGACTGTAAGCTCCAAGAGCTTCTGGCAAGTCTTGGCGCGTGCTGAAGGTGTGCTGGCGAGGAAAGGAGCATCGCTGGTCTGGGCGGCAACCCAGAGCATACTTGCCAAGAGTGCGGGTTGGCAAGGCCTTGGCCTTGTCTGGTCAAGGAAGTATCGTTTTCGAAGTACGAAGCCCAAGACGTAAGGTGACATTGGGTGCATCTGCGCTGATGACGAAGAAGCAAAGTAGAGATCGACGAGATCGCAAGCCAAAGGTATCGGAATTATGTTGTTGAGATATGGAATTATTGGCTCAAGAACGGGATACCGTAGTTTCGAACTGCTGAAGTTGGGAGCAGGAGCCTGTGTCTGATATTGGCCTGTGGGTGAAGCCATGGAAATTCCCCATCCAGGAGATGTTCCTTTACCCATAGAGTATCCTAATGGGCTATTTCCCATTCGGAATGCAGAACCGTTGTTAAAGTTGGGTGGGCTCTGAGCCTGCATTGAATATGGGAATTCGGCATATCCAGGCATGTTTCCTCGTCCATTGGGAGCATAAGACTGACCGTTAAGCACAGGACCCTCTAAGCCTTGCGAATCGTATGCGTGCGGCATACCACTGAAGCCGTTGAGATCGAGACCTCCGTTATTTTCGATGTGTTCGCCATCCAGAGAAGATCGACCAAGATGTGGTTGCTCGTTGATGTTGCCAAGATGGTCTAGGCCTTCGAGGCCTTGAGTATGTCGCATCACTTCGTCGCCCGGATCTCTGCTTGATTTGCTGCTAGTACTGGGATGTCGGTCATTCGATTGCTGCTCTAGGCCCATATTTGAAGAGTCGAGACCTTTACTACTGGTTTGGCCATTGTCAGACAGAGAGTCGTCGATACTCTGGCCCGAGGCAGCGGCAGCAGCTTGAGCCGCAGCTTGCTGAGCCAGTTCTTTCCTCGATGCCTTGCCTCTCTTCTTCCTTTCGCGGATGTACTCACACCCCAGGCCGAATTCTACAGAAGTCAGAAACACAACGCTAATGTCTTGACCTCAAAACCTACCAATGCAGTGTGCACAAGGGTGTTGACCATCGCATTTGGTTCGAAGTTGATTACACTGATCGCAGGCTCGACTGATTCTTCTCCTGATGGGTCCGGAGGTGCTACCGTTACGCGGGTGAACCCCATAAGGGTGTTGTCGGTTCTTTACTTGACCAGCGGATCTTTCAAGATGGCCGTTCGAGAGAGGCATAGCCTGCGAGAGAGGTTGAATCGGATACTGATGATTCTGCAGTGAGTCTAAGCCGCCGTTCTGCATCGTGCCTTGCTGGACGCTCCCATCAGGTGAGATGTTGGATGAGGTGATGTTCTGGTAGGGTGAGAAGCGTTGGAGTGGATTAGACAACATCTTGACAGTACTCGCGCTCTACCGCAAGGTGAGCGGAAGCTGTTTGGGATAATTGTGGGTTCGAGTAGCTGTAATCGAATTGTTGTAAGCTATTCGCCTCTCTTTGAGATGACGGGGACAGCTTCTCTGATAAACATGGTCAGCTTAGCTCGCTGCAGGCAGAACTCAAATAGTTTATGGGGAAGTGCTAGATATAAGTAAACAGGGGTTTGAGTCTGATGACGGCTGCAGGCGGGTTGCAGAGGTATCGGAACAGAGCAAGATCAACGCGTGTTGGTATCAGGGGGCAAATTTCTCGGGGAGCGGGGGACCGCTGTGGGATTGACAAGGCATCTGACACCTTTGCATTATAGGGAGTGATGAGCACAGGGTTTCGAGGGTAGTGCCCTGTTCGCATAGATGGTAGGGTGTCTTCGTGTAAGAAAGTGTGTAGACACTCGACAGGGAGAGCAGACGGATTCAAGAAGACGGTAACGGAGTCGACATGAAGGGACCAAAAGAAACCATCCATACTTACAAGACCCTTGTCGTTGGAGCTCTAGCTGCCGTCAAGGCACCGGCTAAATAGCTAATAACCAGATGCGTTGCGATTTGCGGTAAATGTCGAGGGCACTTCCTGATCTAACTGGGTGCTTGATGAAGAGTGTCGTATGCCAGGGCAAGATCGTCCTTGTGGTTGCAATTGATTCGACAACTTGAGCTTCTGAGGACAAATCCTTCAAATGAATTCGTCACCTTTTGGTTCGTTTTAAAAGGTCCAGGTCAAGTCAAGTCAGGTCAGACCAGAAAATTGACTGAGTGACTGACAGGTGGATCCTCGGGGAAGCTGTCGAGCGAGCCTGAGTGCGTATATAACTCAAGATCTTGGGAACTTTGAGATCAAAAAAGGTGTTCACTTAGATCGAAAGGAAGTAAGATGGATATGCTGGAAGAACCTTAACCAACAACGGAGGTCAATTTAAGAAATTGATAGTAACAAAAAGGAAGGTCAAAGACAACGGGCGTTGTGTTTTTCTGGAGAAGACCACAACCCCAAACCCCATCGATGGTTATGCTATGCTACTCGTGACTGACTGAAATGTCGGGCTAGGACCAGGCTGGGTCTGGGTCGAGAATGGGGAAGTGCATTTTGCTACATTAGGCCCAGCATGCCCCAAGAAGTTGCCGCATGCCAAATGGTTCGCTTACTGCTTCGTACGGAGAAGTAAAGGCCTAGCTTAAGTTAGTTGAGCGAGGTCCCGCCGAAGGTGGGTTGATGAACAGATGTGGAGTGGTGTAAGAGGTGGAGGATTTTGTGCCATGGGGTGCTGGCGCTGGGAGCCCTGGGAGCCACTCCTTACCCTGGCACTACATCCCTTGTCGGTTGCTTCTTCCGAAAAGAATTAATGACAGTCACAGCCAAGGCTGGGGCGTCCATGTCCATGTTCGAGACGTGTTCTTTTATTTCAACCGGTGAAAACTTGTCTTGAATTGACTTGAGAGTCACTCGAGACAAATAACGATCAAAGTCCGGACCGGGCATAACCTAGGGAAATTGTCATGATAGATTAGACGGTCAAAGTCGAGTAAAGAAGGTGGCAGCCATCCCTAGGATCTCATCTTATTGACCCGTCCATCAATTGGATGAGGAGCTTTCTCATATGATTGCCAGACTGCCGTTCTAGGTAAGGAGCTGTAAGGTAATCTGGCAGACTCTGGCAGGTGCTGACGTGCGAGCAACGGTTCATTGCCTTTGCTGGACACTGGTGATGTTATTGATGAGCTTGTCTGTGGCTCTATTCTGTCATTGTGAGCCTCGGATGGGGCAAGGGTCGTTGGATCTGGTGGCGTCCACCGCGTGGCCGCCAATCCTGAGGCTCATTGGGGCTCGGCCCAAGAACAACCGAGGCTTGACGCTATGAGATGAGTCCAACAGGAGGTGAAATGGAAAGCTTGATGAACGGCACATCGGAGCGGCATGTTGGTGATTGTACAGTACTGTAGACTCTTGATTTCTGTTATAGTCTAATATTTGAGAATCAGATCAGATGCGCCAAGTTTCATAGCTTACTCGACTTGAACGGCACGGCTCTCAGGAAGATGGATACTCATAGGATGATGGAGGATCGTCGGGGCTTCGTTTCCAGGGCCTACGATCCGTTCCGCAAGCGGGTAACAACAGAGAAGAAAGAAGAAACTATGGCCGTAGACGCACCGTTCTACATTGCACATTGCATTACATTGCCTGCACTGCATCCACAAAGTGGATGAAAGCAAGACAAGGAACGAACGGGTGGTGTGGATAGAGGAAAAAAAGAGAGTCTTGGGACTTTCCTATTGTTATCGGTTCCCCGGATTTTCATGGTCCAGACACTAAAGTTGACGATTGATTTTCATGATGAACTGCCCCCTGCGTACAGCACATACATACAGTACAGTAGAGTGGTGTATGTGCGCAACGCACGCCATGTGCTATGCCATGCCATGCTCTGCCATGTCATGTCATGTCATGTCATGTACATGTATGTGATAAGTGTGGGTGAATGTGAGCCATTGGAGTCTTGATGATGGAGTCTTGGAGAAATTGGAATCAAGAGCCTATGCACAAAAGGCAATCGTAGCGAACCCCAGCCCAGGTGATTAATTAACGATGCGCCTTCCTTAACGGTTGCTAGTTTAGGTAGGTACTGTACTTGGGGGTTCGTTCTTCCCCCCCAATTTCTAAAGATCGAGCCCAACGAGACAGACTAAGAAAGAGCAAGTCAGACACTGGACCGCACCTTCCAATACAGAGCTATTTCAATTGGGTACAAACAATTGGAACTTTTATTCCACGAACTGCACGAGCTTCAAGCTAACGTTAGACTAATACATTGTCCGGCTGTTACAAACTAACAGTACGGTGAACACTTCCTGTCGTGGGAAAACCTTGAATGAATCTTATTAGATCTAATATTCTACCCTGGTCCTTGACCTTGAAAGTTCCCAGTTCCAGTTCTTTGTGCCGTTCCAGTTCCGAACTGAAAACCCAAACCCAGGGCAACTTAAAGAGATTGCATTGTCCTCGTCACGACTCATAACTGTCCCAGATATCGGGGATTACCATATTTCATCTCTGCTCTCTTGTTCCTTCCAGGAAACTTCTACCTTCTTTGTGTAACCCGTCATCCCCCCAATGCTAGACTATATCGTCGGTAGCCTGTAGTTATTCCGGCATTTGCGCCCGCATTCGCGCACCAATTATATTGCACAAAGCCCTGTCATAACTTGCACCGGAAGCGCGGATTAGACTCGACCCAGGATCCAATGCAATGTAATGTAAATGTACTGTATGCCATCCCCAGGCTCCAGCATGATTACTGTAATTTTGATCCAGTACGTACAGTTGTACTGTACACGGCATTGAGACAGGGTTTAATTCTGACCGCGACATGAACGGCCGCTCTCCACATGTCTTTCTTTTTTGTTTACCTTTGCCAACCCTGCCAGTCCAGTTCTGTACTGTATTACTCCGTATCAAGGGTTGAATTGCTTGCCCCTACGCTGTAATTTACTTAGTTCTCCCGTGGGTTATCTCGCCAATCGTTGACGGACAAGCCCTCCCGACTCCATCTCTCCATCTCTCCATATTCAGACCCGAGTCTAATCAGACTCAAAATTTAAGAGACAAACTCAGACCAAGACTCAGATGTCCTCCCATCTTCCCCTCATGACGTCCACCATCGGAATGGCTTGCTGTGGCGCCGATAGTAGAACGGACTGCCGGCCCGATTCCCCCACACTCTCGTCCCATCCAACGCTTCCTTGCAGCTTCCCCCAGTTTTAAAAGTCCACGTCCGCGGCCACATCCAACGGCTCCCATGAGATGAGATGATGACCTGACCCTTACAAAGACCACTGGTCCCCTCCACAAAAACCTTAGTTGACACCACCTTAAACTCCCAATCTCACGTTGCAGCGTGTGCATGCGTGCTCTGTCGTCCCTAGTTCCCGGATACCACGTGGATTTTCCTACCCATCCTTCTATGCTGTGTCAGGTTCGAAGCTTGAATATAGGAGCATTTCATCGTGTGGCACCCTTCAACCTTCAATTTAACGCTATAGAACCCTCTTGTATAACAACCACTCTACCTGTGACCGCCTGAATCTCAGGTCGGTAAATGCGGAGAATCCAGCTGAATTACGGAGAGCTGAGCCGGTTATTACTTACATCCTCATATTATAGTCGACGGTCGCTACCTTGATTGACCTCTATTGTACTAATCCGGCCAGCCGTGCAACATGGATCCAAGACTTTAAGATGAATACTTGCTTGTGAAATCCGCATCTATAGTTCCTATGACCAACTCTGTGACCTCATAGCTTTCCAAAAAATGTCTTAATCCAAGTCGCTGTTCATTTATGTATCAGTATGTACATGAGTGAAAAGGGAGTCACAATCACCCAAACCCCTTAGTCTAAGCCCGGAAGCCACCCACCCCGGGATAATGACGCCCCTAACCCGTCCAGCGCGGCTATCTGATCGCTGGTGTCGGCTTGCATACTAGCGTTCCCGTCTGCGTTGGAGTTCGGGGTGTCTCGATTGCCGCTATCGCCAAACATGAAGACGGAATTGTCCTGTCCGTTGTTGGCCATTTGCCAGGCCTCAAAGCTCTGATGCCACCTTGCACTGTCATTCAAGAACCATTCTTGGCCTTCCATCCTCATCGACCGGTTGGATGTTGGAGGATTGCTGACAGGCGGAACACCCGTGCCGGAGTTTGTCATGCTGTTGCGGTTTATGGGTGCGAATGCCGACTGGTAAGCTGGCATCGATGATGTAACAGGCACAGAAGTCCATCCACCCATAGTCTCGGAACCAAAGCCCCCATTACCTCCATTCATAGGCATACCCTGTTGCTGAGCAAGAATGTTGTTCGGCACTGGGGAGCTTGTCATCATAGCTTCCGTCACAGATCGTTGAGGCTGGTGCTTTGGTTGCTGCTGCTGCTGCTGCTGAAGCTGCTGCATTGGTCTGGCCAGTTGGGCCCGGCTATACTGTGGAAATGGGCTGTATTCGCCCATTGCCTTCGCTCCCAGGCCACCATCAGAAAGAGGCGAAGCGCCCGCTTGTGAATGAGGCGATGGAACCTCAGAGGTGCTGTATGTTCCATACTTTTCGTCGGCCCGATGGAGAACAAATGCGGCATCTTCTGGAAGCTCGCAGTTCCATTTTCGAGAAAGGACGCTCAAAATGCTCAAAGTCCGCCTTGCACAGAGCCAGTCTTCAGCAATCTCTTCGAGATGCTTCACTCCATGAGTAATATCCCTTCGGGCAGTCTTTTCAGGAAGATTGAGTAGATGGATTGTGCATGCGCTATGCACCATATATACTGCAATGTTGCAAATCTGTCGTAAATTCCAGAGTTTCTTATACAACCGTAGAAGTTTTGAGATAGCACCAGCATTTGCTGTGCAGATGCGACGTGGTGAGACATGGGGTGGAAGTGGCGAGGATGTAGGGGAATATTTCAAGAAGGGCCGGAAAAGGTGTATGTATTGTAGGTGAAAGAACATGCTGTTCAAGGTTAGATATTTGCAACGAGATGGCACAGGCATCACTTACTGCATGAGAAGCACATTGGGTAATTGCCCATCCTTGGGCTCGAATTCCTTTGGTAACTCTTTTCGCCATTCCTCCAAACGGCGATGTAATTCACTCAGCTTCTTGAGCTCCACAGCCTTGCCACTGGACCGGCCAATATTGCTTGGATGATAGAAGAAGGTCAGCAAATCGCTGCTAATTTCTGAAAGTTTCGACATTTGAAGAGCAACGGCGCGTGTTCTTGCTGGCTGCTTAGACGACTGATCGAATCCACTGTCCGTGTAAGGTGACCATGTTTCTGCATCCTCGTCGGGGAATACATCGAACTTGGAGACGTTGAATGAGCTTTTGGGTATTTGAGGGAGCCGGCCAAGATAGTTCGACCAGCACTTATCAAATAGATAGCAGCCCCAGAACGTTATCCGCCTGGCATCGATTTCATAATCGCTCATTCGTTCTTTGTCGAGCTGGCCTACGTCCAGGTTAAGGCCAATGTCTTCAGCCATGCGAAAACTCATGCCGCTGTAAACCCAACCCTTGGCTTCGCGGGCGCACCCAGCTTCTCTCACTGACATAAGGGCCAATGCTTGAACGGTAACCAAGCGAGGCTTCTCGTATTCGTCGTTCTCATGAATCAGCCTTTTTGCTTCAGCAAAAAAGTGGTCGCCTTTTGTCCTGCTATCTCCAGGGGTACCATAGGCGCCAGCTACGCTTGTAAAGTGGCAACCTAATGCGAGCATGGCATTGACTAAGAGGGAGGAGCAGTATGCAGTTCCTCTTCCCAGTCCGGCTTTGCCCCTCAAAAAGTCTTGGAAGAACATTTTCTTCGAAAGGGTTGTGAAATAGGGGTAGTGCCAGTCGAAGTACATATTGATTAGGTGGGTAATGAGTTGAGAATCTTGAGTGACACGAGTCCAGGATGTGATGGGATCCTCTCCCGTGGTATAATCATCGAAATTTGGCTCGAGTTCGCCTTCATGAGTTGGATCACTCAAGTAAATCAGATGAGAGGTGCCGCCGATGAAGCGAACATTCCCATTCTCAAGCCTGAGTTCGCCCATCTTGCGAGCCAAATCTCTTTCGCCCTGCACGGGCTGATCGGTAGTATAATTTTCAGCGGATTGTTCATAATCATCAGAATCGTCATTGGCCGGCGGCGCCTCCAATTGTGGTGCTTGCTGCTGTTGTTGCTGATATTTGATGATATCTTCAGCGACAGCGTCGAGACTATTGCAGGTACGAATTCTCTGAACAATGCCTGATACATCCTCCTCTTCAGCATTCAAAATGGCTTCGATCAAAATTTGCAAAGTTGAATTCTGTGCTTTCATGCTGTCAACCTTTTCACGGTAAACGCCTTTCCTGCGATGATCTGAGTTGGGATCATAAACACACTCAGTTCCGTACACGCTCGAGCATGCAGCACAGCTAGGAAGAGCACCATCGCACTTCGACTTGCGTTTTCGGCACGCTATGCATGCCGTGCTCACACATCGCCTTTTCTGACCGACAGCATCGGCACCTCTGCGTGACTTTTTACGCGTTGCACTCGGGGCTGGTGCCGACGGCCCGGAGTGCGCTGTGCTTTTGGTATGCGGCTCTTCCATGGTGTTATTGAGCAAGCGAGATCCGGTTATGGCGGCGCACGCAAATCAAATAAAAAGCAAAAGTCAAGATTGAAGAGTCAATCCGAAGGACTGACACTCCGTGAGGTGATATGACACGATCTTTGGAGTGACTGCGCTGGTCGTCAGGCCCACTCAGTAGACTGTGTGGGACGCAATCGTGCTTCGAGATGAACGGGGATCAATACTTGGCTCGAGCTAAGCGAAGATAGGTCGATTGCTGTTGGCTCGGCAGTGGGTTGATGACGAGAAACGATGGAGATTTCCAAAAAGTTGCAGCATGAGCTTATGGTCCTTCATATGCCTATTCCATCCCGGGGTTGAGCATTCAGTAACTAATCATGACTGGCTGGTGGGTGAAATTGAAGATGTCTCGTTTGTCGAATTGACGGGCAGGCCCACGAGGTGAGTCCGAAGACAGTCCGGGGGCGCCTGACTAAATGAGATGATTTGGGATATGATATGACAGAATATGCGATCCAATGCGATGCGACCTGAGGTGAAGAAGACGATGAGAAGCGAAAGAGAAGACAGCGTGTGAGGTGTGGTAGAATTCTTAGTAGCTCAGTCAGAAGCTGAGTCGGTTCCGTGGAGGCAGTTGGTTGCGTAACTGAACTTCCTTCTCGACCTGACCTAATGCTGACCGAGAGTCCCTTCTTATTGTAGGTAAAATGGCAGGAAGGTAAGGTTAAACAGAAGGAAGAACAGACATTCAGCGACAACCAGGAACTGAGTGGAGGCAGGAGCTCAAACGGGCGTAGAGGGGTCCCGCCTTCCCTTGAATTCTGACGACTCAGAAAAAGGCGTTATGTAAGTCTGGGCCACCACTTTAATCCAACATCGTCTCCAGCTGAGGGTGTTACTGTTTAAGGTATAGCTCCGATATCCGGCTTTTCGAAGGGAATGAAAACCAGTCGAGATATGGAACGTTTACCACATTTCCAGAAGTCAATCAAGCCTCACTACTTTCAATCACATGAAAGTTAACCTATGCTCAGCACAATGGATGGATAACTGACATCCGCACAATTCCCCGCTCTAGATCTGCACATAATACCAGCCTAGGGCGTCGGCAGAGGAGGTCCGGGGCCCCAGGGTCTCTGATAGTAATCTGGCGAACCAGGCCTCCCGTCCTGATAAGGTCTGAAGATCCTCTTGAGATTAACCAACAGCAGTGTATGAAAAGGGTCTAGAATCAGCCTTGGCTAGGACTCGAGCTGCAATCTTATCCGTGTGCATGGTACTGAAGGATCCCCATCCGTGCTTCTTGTGGCGCCTGAAGATTCTCATTTGGGCTGTATTGTTTGGTCCATATTGCATGCCTTAGTCCAGGTGCATAGACGGCACATATGAACCTTATCGGGCTACATTTCTAGTGTCGTGCAAAGATAACGCAGCCTTGTACTTGCTTATCAGTCTGTGTCTTTTCAGTGGTCTTATGAGCAGCATAGGAGGTTATAGCAGAAGTCATGCTCTATCTAATGATTTAACTACCTATTGGAGTTACAGGTTTGTGTCTACCGACTTTGGACTCTCGAATTAGAGTTTCATGTGCAGCCAGCCACCAACAGGCCAAAGAATCGAGAACAAATTTTATTGCCTTTAGGGGTCCTTGCTCCGAGACTGTGGCTGCTGAACCGAAATTCAGCTTCGTTGACGTAAACCTGAGTAATATTCATACTAACTCTAGCTCAGCGATATTCCGAGACATCTTACCGTCCACCTGACACAACCTAACAGGCGGCTAACTAGATATCTTCGTACCATGAGGCGTAACGGAAGTCTGTCCGGTGTTATAGATCATACTTACTGCGTTGGCTCTGCTGAGCACTAGGCCGAGCTCATTTCCGACTCTGAACCAGGTACCAGGTGATAGTTCATGCTTTAGAACATCACTGGAGGAGAGCGGGTAAGCAAAGAGGGGACTTATGCAGGTTTGATAGGAACTAGTAGGGTTTCACAGAATAGTATGCAATCCACTTCATATGAATGCTTTTAACAGTGGTGATACATACAAGGTACATCCGGCTGTCTACCGTATACTCTAAAAGGTGGTATATTACACAGGCACGCCATCTGCCCAGCCAAAACTCTTCCCAACCGTCATCCCGGCATCAAAAATTTACTATACCTACATAAACGCTTTTTATTTAACCTCGTCCCAAGTACCAGTTATGAGCCAATTGGTTGGTCAAGTAACTGAAAGGTGTAGGAACCTCGGCCATTCCCTTTCGTGCCACGGGGTGACGGAGATAAACTGCAGCGCAGATGTTGGGGTTGACTTCGAGGTAGCGAGGGATGAAAGCAAAGGCGGACATGAATGGGCGAGGGCGCCAGGGAGTAACGTAGGGTTTCGAGTGGTCGATGGGGTTCTCGGCGTCGTTCTTGAGGATGTAGACCAGTTTGCGGATTTCCTCATTGGTCAGGTTCTCAGTAGCCAGAATGTTCATGGCCCGATCCCTCTCCTCCTTAGTTGCGAGACTTTCAAGACCCTCCTCGAGGACCTTTTTCCTGAATTCCGACTTCTTGGCCTGTGCCTCCTTCTTTTTCGTGGCCTTATCGTCAGCGGAAGTCTCTGTCTCGGCCGATGCCTTAGCAGGGGCTGGGTCGGCCTTGCGGAAAGCTTCCACGGTGTCAAGCTTGTCAATTTGAAATTGAACTTGCTCAAGGAGCTCTCGTGCATCGAGCTCGCGACCCGGACGGAGAGAGAGAAGACGCTGAGCAGTGTCTCGGAACAATCGCAAATCCTTCTTCTGCTTAGCCGATAGCTGTTTCATATCGCCCTTTAGAATTTCTCGGGCTGTTAGACGAAGGTTCTTGATGCGATGCATTTGCACCTCGCGCTCAACACCTTTGCGTGAACCTTTTCCAAGCTTCGCTTCGGCAGACTCAGCCTCTTCTCCTTCCTTAGCGGCCACAGCATCCAGAATCTTTGAACGCTTCTTAAGACCTTGTTGTCTGACAGCCTCCTCTTGCTGGTCGAGCTGCTCCTTCGTGCGATCCTCCGTTACAGCATTGGGCTTCTTCTGCTCGCCAGTTCCATACAAAACCTTCTCAATCTCAACTTGAAACATGTCACCGGGGTTCAATGCGTATGACGGGTGAACCATCTATAGAATGTCAGAACCATGTCCAACGTAAAAGTCCTGTGTAGCCTACCTTCTTGCCGTTGACCTTTACAGCACCGTGAATGATAAACTGACGAGCTTGTCGTACACTGCTGGCGAACATGGCACGGAAAACGGCTGTGTCCAGTCTTCGCTCCAGAGGTGCAAAGGTCATTTGCATATATGGTGTCATGTTCTGGAAATGCTCAGACAACATCTCGTTGACATCACCGAAGCCACGACTTCGCTGAGCCGGATGAGAAGGAGGGCGGGCTGCAGAGCTGGGTCCGGGCACTTTAGAGTAAGACTCGGCGGTCACCTTGGATGTCGACAAGCCCGAACCACGACCAGCGGCTTGCTCGGCACCATCGTTGGCGGCAAGGTACTCGGGGGGAAGATCGACGGCGGATTGAAGTCGTCGTGAAAATAGTCGCACCCACTTCTTCTCGGAAACGTGCTCGCCGTGGTAACCTCGGGTTTTCGACTTGGCTGCCCACTTCTGCTGGAAGAATGTCGCTCGGCCCTTGACTGGTGGCTCGCGGCCGGTCGCACGGGCAATATTAAACAAGTTGTACTTGTTCCATGATTGCCTGAGTTTCTATATCGTACGTCGGTTAGCAAGGGAAAATTCGCCTCGCGGGGTTCGACCCATCGGAAATAGGTCAATTGAGGGAGCATATTAGCATACCGGCCTGGTAAGACTGTAATACTTCGTAGGCCGACGCATATTGGCAGATTGAGGCCCACGGTGCTGGGAACTGGCTCGTCGTGATTATGCTGTTGGAGCCAAATTTTTGGCTTCAATTCGACTCGCCCACCGGATTATCACGGGTCCGGCCATGGAGGTTCAAAATGCAAGTCACTCGGCTGACATAATCGCTCTGACGCCAAATAGTGGGGTTCAATTAATTTACACGGCGAGACGCGACTCAATTAAACCCGACGCGTCGCTCACCTGGAGACGCCCTGGAGATTAATTCAGTCCCACCCCTACACTATCATCTTGACAATTCTTTAGTATCAAGATCTGTCACTGTTTTTCTTCGTCTAAGCAGGCTTTTCAACATGTTTTCAGCGTCCTCACCCGTTGATTTTCCTCGTTCTCCTCCAACGAAACGATCTAAACCCCACGATCATGACCCGCCAAAACCAAAAGCTCGAGGCCCATTCCTCGTCGAGGACGACGATTCCGATTCCGATGACAATGAGGAAGCTCCAGACTCTACCCGTACAACAAAACGTCTAATGACCGAAGATCCACGAGAAAAGCCTTCAGAAACAACATCGCAAAACGAGCATTCAATTGTTAATCTTGTTGATTCCGAACGAAACGAAGACACTCCCGATGTACAAATTCAAGAATCAGTGCGCCTTAGCCATAGACCAATCTTTACAGGTTCTTCTATCTTTAGTAGCCTCGTGCCAGAGCTTTTTACTGCGACAGCTTGCAATGGTAAAGCCAAGACAATTAAGGAACGGAAGACAACCTCTGCACCTACATATGAGGCGATGGTTGCAGCTCGGTCAAAAACGAAAGAAGGACGAGCAAAACGAAGTTATTACGGGATTGACATCCACAATCTTATGAGTTCTGCCTCTGCTGAGATCAAAAGCAAAGCACAAGCCCCACCAGAGCCTGAACTCCCAGTACGATCGATCGAGCCTCAAGTCCCAGGAGGTAAAAAACAGAAGCGGACACTTTTATGGACGGAAAAATATCGAGCTCGGAGCTTCCTAGACTTGTGTGGCGACGATCGCACCAATCGACTGGTCTTGAAATGGTTGAAGAAATGGGATCCTGTAGTATTTCCAGGAGCATCAAAATCACAGCCCATAATCACAAGGCGGCCAGGCGCAAAGCAACAGGAAGAGGAGGAGAAGCCTCATAGGAAGATCCTTATGCTGACAGGACCTCCCGGATTGGGAAAGACAACTTTGGCGCACGTTTGTGCTAGACAAGCAGGGTACGAAGTTATGGAGATCAATGCCAGTGATGACAGAAGTCGTGACGTTGTCAAAAACCGTATCCGCACAAGTTTGGGAACAGAAAGCGTCAAGACAGTCAGCAATACCAAAGATGCCAATGGTCCGCAAAAGCTAGCCAAACCGGCTTGCGTCGTGGTAGATGAAGTGGACGGTGTCGTCTCAGGCTCAGGAGGCTCGGGTGAAGGTGGCTTTGTCAAGGCTTTGATAGACCTGGTGCTACTGGACCAAAAGAATGAGCCGGGTAACACGTCTTCCAACAACTATGGAAATAAGAAAAAGAAGAAGGGCGACGACTTCAGACTATTACGCCCTCTGGTTCTTATCTGCAACGACGTGTATGCCCCGGCTCTCCGGCCACTCCGACAGTCCAACTTGGCTGAGATCATCCATGTTGGCAAGCCTACCATGGACTCAGTCGTCAACCGACTAAGTAAGGTCTTTGAGAATGAAGGCATTCCTTGCGACAAAGACGCTGCTCGAAAGATTTGTGAGGCAGCTTGGGGCATGACAAGCGGCATTGATTCAAAAAAGGGAGCTGAGAGCACAGTTGAGGGTGATCTTCGAGGTGTTATGGTGGTTGGCGAATGGGTCGCTGGTCGGTTTCGGGCATCTGCACCAAATGGCACAGCCCGTCTCACTCGGCAATGGCTAGAGCGCAGTGTACTCCAGGATCTTAACAGCGGCTCTGGTGGTGGTCGTGGCCTGGGTCGTGGCAGTGTCAAGGATATTGTTTCAAGACTCTTCCAAGAAGGAGGTGGTTTTCCCAAGCAGGCCATGGATTTCTCGGAAACCAAAACTCAGCATGAACAACCACAGGCTGAGCTTGGCTTCGGAGAGGTTCGAAAGAAACATGCCATGGAGCGACTTCGACAAATGATCGATACAAGCGGTGAAATCAGCCATATCATGACTGAGGTGTTCGCTGAGTATCCAAATCGTGACTTCAACGACGATCTTTACCTCACCAAACCTGATCAAGCATACGAATGGATGCACTTCCATGACACTTGCCAATCTCGTCTTTATGCCAGTCAAGAATGGGAGTTGGCACAATATCTCAGTCAGCCTGTGCTAGCATGCCATCATCTCTTCGCTTCTCCCAAACGATATTTCCCTGGCAAGGGTTACGATCGCAAATGGGGTGGTGATGCTGAGGATGACGCTCCTCCGATGCCTTTCTCTGGCCCTCGCGCTGACTACCAAGCTTTTGAAGCAGAGCGCCAGAACAGATCACAGCTTCAGGCAATGCAAGCTCAACTTCCGCCCACATTGATGCGTTCGTTCCGCAGTGCCGAAGAGGTTTCTGCAGAGTTTCTCCCATACCTCGCGCGCATCGTGTCTCCGGATGTCAAGCCTGTTGTTGTGGGTGGCAGTCAGGGCTCTACGGCCAGTGTGCGCAAAGACTCCGAGCGTGCTATGGTCAAACGTGCCGCTGAAGTCCTCGCCGAGGTTGGTATTGAGTTGCAAAAGGGAAGAATTGAGAGTGATTCACTGGTCAATCGAACACCACAATATGTGTACCGCTTGGAACCGTAAGTTTACATATGTATTTTCCAAATGATCGTAACTAACTTTATCACAGGGATCTCGATGTTTTGTCCACATTTGAGACGGGCGCATCACTACTTTTACCCTCCGGAGCACCTACGCGATATGCCGTTCGCCAAGTTCTTGACCAGGAACTGAAACGAACTCTCATAGAGCGGGAGGCTATTGCTCGGCAGGCTCGCTTCCAAGCTGGCAACCCTCTTGGGCACGTTGAGACGCTCAACACCGACAAGATTATGAACGCAAAGAAACTCGCGCTCGGCGGAGATGCAGAGGATGCAACTCTCATCAAGCGTGATTTCTTCGGTCGCATCATCGAGGCACGACCACTGGCTGAAGTCACTGGAAGCAGTCAAGCGAAGAAAGAAGTAAAGGAGCGCAAGGTGTGGGTGACATATCATGAAGGATTAAATAATGCTGTGAGAAAACCGATGTCACTGCAGGAGTTTATGAAAGGTCTGTAAGAATAGGGTTTTGGTTGAAGAGTAATGAATTAGATATGTTGCATAGCGAGGTTAAATTTATCAATATTTTTGTTTATACAATTCGACGCTCATCTTATCAAGAAGCCAGTGCAGTCTAAGCCCGACTCTACATATACCGACACAAATATTGTCCAGAAACAACTCCTTTATCAACAAAGCACAAGTCTTCTACAGCTTCGCTTTGAGGGCTTCTTGGTTAGGTCCAGCCTTGGGTCTCTGCGCAGGCACAGCCAGAGGATCATACACGGTCGACGACAGGTTATCCGATGGCACAGCAGAGTGCTGGAACAAGCTTCGAAGGTCGAGCATACCAGGATGTAGATCCTCGATCTTGTTCGCTCCGATAAGTCGCATGTTCATCTCGAGTTCATCCTTGAGCAGCTGCATAGCGCGAGCAACACCAGCCTCGCCGTAAGCACTCATGGCGTAGAGGAAAGGTCGTCCGATACCGACACCACGAGCGCCGAGGCAGAGCGCCTTGAGAATGTCGGTTCCGCGACGGATACCACCGTCGATGAAAATTTCAATCTTGTTCTCAAGACCGCGCTCGCGAAGGACGGGCATGGTCTCGGCGAGAACTTCAATAGCGGATCGCGCAAACTCGAGCTGGCGACCACCATGGTTAGAGAGAACGACACCCTGGCAGCCGTAGTCAATGGCCTTGAGAACATCCTCAACGCGCTGGACACCCTTGAGGATAATAGGCATAGAGGTAATGCTCTGGAACCAAGCGATGTCCTTCCAGCTCAGCGCAGGGTCGATAAAGGTTGAAATAGCTCGCGCGGCACCCTGGCTGTTATCCGTATCGGTGCCCTCCTGGACATGCGATCCAGGATCGGTGAACTTGGATCGCATATCCTTCTCACGACGACCAAGCTGTGGCGCATCAACGGTGATGAAAAGACCCTTACAACCACGCTTCTCAGCATGCTGGACGATCTTCTTGGTGATAGCGCGATCCTTGTTGACGTAGAGTTGTAGCCACTGGATTTGGTCACCAGCCTTGGCATCCACGATTTCATCAAATGAGCAGGATGCCAGAGTGGGAATCATCTGGATGATGTTGTGCTTGGCCGCGGCGCGGGTGAGAACGACTTCACCTTCTGGGTTACCCAATTTGCCGAGGGCTGTGGCTGTCACGTAGACTGGGATGTCAGTTTTTGTGCCGAGCATTGTGGTTGAGAAGTCGATGTGTTCAACGTCAACGAGGATTTGAGGACGGAACCAAATGCGGTGGAAAGCGCTGTGGTTCTCTCGCATTGTCTGCCAAATGTTAGTAACTCAATCGCATTGCAATTGAAGTCAACTTACAATCTCATCGTCAGCAGCACTTGAGTAGTATCCCCACGCAGTCTTGCTCATGACGCGTCTAGCAACAGCCTCAAAGTCGAACAGGTTGTAGCATTGCGACAAAAGAGGCTTTTGCTCAACGCGCTCAAGACGTTCCTCCTCCTCGGGGTCTGCCTCCTGAGCCTCCTCCTGGACGGTGCCCATATCGACGGGACCAAGATGCTTGGAGGCATCGAGATACTTGTCTAGAGTGTCACGAGGGTGAATAGGCTCATATTCTTTGGTGGCATCTTTACCCTGTTCTGTGTTAGATAACGCATGTGAGATTCAATGCGATTTAACATACAGCGTACTTGAGAATAATCTTCTTGCCTCCAGGGTGCTCTGTAAATTGTCAGTCTTGCTCAAACTTCTCCTAAGATTTTTAAGTAATTCTTACCTGGTAGGAACTCTGTAACATCATATGCTTTACCCTATCGCGACACTCAAGTCAGTCAAAAGTCGGTAAGTCGCCAGATATTGTTGTTTCATACATGAACGATGACCCAGCACGAATCAGCGCTGTTATGCTCAGCAACCTCGCCGCCCTTGAGCACCATCTTGACGATTTATATGATTTTGGAGTATAAGAATGCGATTGAGTTTATTGCAATTGCGAAAGACAAGAAGATATTGATCGCGTTGCCTTTTGTCCGAGGATGAATGACGAAATAGGTTCTTGATCGACAAGGATATAGTCTAAGTCTTGTGAGATGTTGTCCAAAGAAAGACTCAGTTAAACCAGAGTCAGAAATATAAATAATTGAGAAATGGAGCCAGAGAGATCAGAGCCGTATAAGAAATATGAGAGATACAAAAAGGTTAAAAAGAATGTCTCGTCTCGTCTCGTCTCGACGCGCCGGAGACTTGACCGGCGGATACTCAGGGAACGACGCGGAAATGGATCCGACCGGTTCGGAAGGCATCAGTTCAACCTCTCAACTGGCTTCTGCGGGGAAATTCTCCATAAATCTTCATCAACAGCCTCTAAGAAGGCCTGTATTACTTGCAACCTTTACAAAAAAGTTATAGCGCCCTAATTCTAGTTGGGGTTGACGGTTCGGGCAATCGGGGTAAAATGGTGCGGAGACTACTGCGTAGCCTCTTGACCAAGTACCGTTCAAGCCATATTTAGCCGCGTCCACAACCTCGGCAGAATGCGTGGCGAGCTTCTTCTCTTATCGTCATGTATTGGAGGGCCTCATATAACTACGATAGATAACATCAAAAAAGTGTTTTTATGAAAATCATGTCTATTGCTATACTCTTCGGCCCAGCTCCTATTGTTGCTATTGCAATGTGCTCATTCAACATAGCTTTTCCACGGCATCCTGATCCTTCTCTTAGGTTTAGACAATATCATAGCCAGATGATTCTCCAAACTCGTCCCAAGAGTTTACTCCTTGCTTTTCCCTTCCAATTATTTCCATGCATTCAAGCCAGCCCAGGGATCATTTTGCTGCTGCTGCTGTTGTTGCTGCTGCGGCGGCTGAGGATGAGCGCTATGTGGATAAGCACTGTTTGGATGCGCGCTGTTAGGTTGGTTTCCATAATGGAATGTCTGCTGAGGCCCCAGTGGTGGTGGTCCAGGTGGAGGAGGAGGAGGCACAAACCCGGGCGGTACGTAGCCTCCTTGTGTCTGCGGTGTCGATGACGCTCCATATCCGCCGAACGATTGGGTTTGTCCAAATGATGTCTGGTTTGGAGGTGGCGATGCGGGGCCCCGGTAACCTCCAAGGTTGAACGACGTTTGGTTCGGGGGAGGCGATGTAGGTCCAGGTGTACGTCCATACTGGCTAGGGTTATATGTAGGCTGGACGAAAGTATTGATAGGGGGCGGTACAAATGACTGTGTAGTAGTTGTTGGCGGTGGTGAAAAGTTCTGGTAAGCTTGTTGTTGGCCCAGCGTCTGCTGTTGAGGTGGTGGTGAGTTCGGCTGCTGATATTGCCCTTGGTAATTGGTCTGAGGGTATCGAGGAGCTTGACTCTGCTGGTACTGCGCCGGAGGTGTTGGTCGGTTTTGCTGAGGTTGCGGTGATGACTTGTTTGGGTCTATCGACATTCGATCCATGAGCCCTTTCAGTCTCTCGCGTTCCATCTCAGCCTGTGAGTTCTTGTTCGATGACCGTTCCTGCTCAATCTGGTTGAGCAATTGTGCTCCTTCTGATCTACGGTTGTTGACGAAGCTATCGACATTCTTCTCCAAGCTCTCCACTGTCTCGCGCATCTCCGCATACCAGTTTTTGGCACTTTGCAAACCTGCAACCAAATCAAGAAACTCCTGGTAAGCTCGCTTATATCGGTTGATGACTGACGATCGTTGTCGCTGAATAGCCTCATATTTGGTCTGTTCTGACTGAACTCGCTTGTCTTGCAACAGTCTGTTAAACGTGCTTGTCAGTTCCTTCATCAAAGTTGACTGCTTGTGGTTGGCTTGTAAAAGTCGGTTTTGATGAGGCCGGAACTTTTCCAGTTCCTGCTCGAACAACTGTTGCTCGTAGTTGGCTATCGACTTCTTATTCAAAATAAGAATTTGTGAGATATCATCGTTATGAGCCTAGTGAGGTTAGTTCGACGCCCAGACTGGGTGCACATAATTCTACTCACCTTTTCTTTCAAATCCTTCAACACTTGGTTGCGTTCTCGCTTGATGAGGTTCAGCTTCTTGAGGATATCCTCCACTCTGTTGATTTGATCCACCACGCTTGGTCCTTCATCGAAATCATCATCCAAAAGATTGGGTTCAATGCCGGCCGGGCTAGTAGCATTACTGCTTCTTGCTCGTGCCTGTGCCACAGCACGTTGGAAAAGCTGGTCAACTTCGCCCGATTTAGCAGCCCGTCGCATTTCGTCAAAGTCCATCTCATTCTGTCGCAGTTTACCCGCCAATTGGTTGTCACTCCTCGATGCTTCGTCCAAAGCCTCGCGATAGTGGCGGATGTCGCCCCGTAACGTCGTTGTCAATCTAGAGCTTGGCTGCTGGGTCCAGTCGTTCTCATACTTGGAGCGCATTTTCTCACATACGCCCTCTTCCATGTCGAGTTGCTTCGTACTCTTGTCCAAAATCGAGAGAATAGAGTCCTTTTCGGTCTTCAATGAATCGAACAAAGTTACCGGGTTCTCCTGGTCGGAAACATCTTCGCACCATTGTCGGAAGTCCTCATCGGGCAGAATATCCTGGTCAAACCCACCCTTTAGAACTTGCAATGCACCCGGAAGCCTCAAATAGTCCAAACTGGCTGCCATCTCGCCGTTGGCTGTGTCCACTCGCTCAGCCTCAGCCCGCACCAACTTGGCCTTCTCTTCATCGTACAAACTCGCCGATTCCGTAACGGCGAACGGCACAATCTTCGCAAAAAGATCGGGTCCAGTAATGCGTTGAATATCCTGACCGGCATACAGCTCGCTGACGGGAATGGGCTTTGCGGCAGGAAGCTTCGGGACAGCTTCCAAACTCGCTTCAGCGGGTACTTCTTGATGGTAAATATAATCGTTATCCCTCAAGGCACTCTGCAGTTGGTTTGAAACTGTTGATAGATGTCTCTTGGTCATTTCCTGAAGAAATCCTCCACAATCGGCGCTGAGGTTCGAGCTCATGGGAACAGAGTTAGGGAAGCTCCTCGCAAGACGCTCAGCTTCCTTTGCTTGAGACTCAGCAGCTTGTAGTCGCCCCACAGCAATGCCATGCTGGTTTGCTTCGTCATCCGCTAGCGCCTGATAGTATTGTGCCATGGAGTTGAGAAGGTTGGTTTTGATCTAGCAATGTTAGTTTCAATGTCGGTACGTAATCCAATAATGGTGGCTCTATATACCTGGACCATCAATAACCAAACTTTCTCAAAGATGGCTTTGGTGACATTCTCTTGCACCCCTTCGAGAGCTTGGCTGTACAAGTAGCCAGCCTGGGAAGCCAATTTAGCAAGGAGCCCAATCTTCTTCTTATCAGCAACTTGCTTCTCAAGGAAGACTTCTTGGGCTTGCGCGAGCATGACATGAATCAAGGCTTTAACAGTCTCTCTGCTGAGATCGGAAGATGGCGCGTGAAGGAAGTTCTCGTTGATGTAAGTAAACATGCCCGCAGAGGCTTGGAAGTTGTGGTATGCAGTCTTAAGAGCGGACTCGTCACCACGATCCTGGGCAGCAGCATGACAGGATAGAACCGCGGAAATATTGAAGATGATGGAAGCTTTTTCAAAAGCGAGTGAATACTGAGCAGTAGACTTGTGAGTGAATGCATCGAACCTGAATACGACAAGGTTAGTGAGAGTCGGCAAGGAGCCAGGCGTACTGTCCCATGCCAGGTGTGGACCTGGGGAGAACTAACCATGTGAAGGATATCTTGATGTGCTGCTCATCTACCGGGAATCGTAAATCGAGGAGCTCCAGTTGTCCATAGTAACGATAGAGCATATCTCTTCCAGACGTACTGTCCTTACCGGCACCTCTCACATCTTGTCTCAAGCGATTCAGCGTAGCGCATTCCTCTGCATAACGTTCGGGATCGTCGCCATAAGTGTCGCGGATGTATCCTTTGAGAGGTTCAACCCAGTCGATCTCGTTAGTAGCCTTCAGAGGCACCGAGATCATCGGAGACTGCGCCATGACAGGCACTTAAGGACAGGCAGCGTGGCGGATAGGCGCGTTCGGGAGAGCAATTGGTCGAGGCGGGTGAGAAAACAAGTGCGTTGGCGAAGAGCCAAGTGTTATGCAACGGTTTCGCGCGGAGGTGTCAGAGCTCCAAGCTTATCGGTTGCACAGATGCAGATGCAGCTAATGGTTGCAGAATATGTCGAGTAAGATGACCCTGCGGAGGAAAAGACAGATCTGTCCTAGAGGGTCAAGATCGATTAACGGCTGGCCGCGTGCAATGCGACCCGATCGATGTATTTGGTTCGAAGTGCGTGGCAGCGGCGGGATTAAGAGGCGGGTCGAGTCGTCAGGCAATAAGTTGGGGGCCGTAGCGGGGGATAAGCTATGAAGCCGGGCAGCTAAAAGCTAGAAGTCCAGAGTCAAATAAGCTTGCTGTAGATGCAGCTAGGCTGCGCTGCGCTGCTGGCAGGAACCGTGGATTCGTAGTACCACCTTGGGAGGTACAAGTTGGTGTCGAAGAGAAGACACCACTTTCGATAATGACTCGTCCCGTAGAGGTTGTGAGGGATGAACAGGGACAAGTCAGTCAAGGGGAGTTGAAGATTGAAGTTGAGGTCGAGGTCGAGGTCGTCGTAGAGCGGGGTCTGTCAGGCCCAGTTGGCGTACGGCGGTGACGAAATGGTTCCAGGGGGGTCTCGAAGCGCGGTAAATGTCCCCAGGTCGCCTAGTACAGCACCTACCTAGGTAATAGTTGGTCACTGCAAGCGTTTGAGAACGAGCGAAAACAGCGCAATTCTTAGTTGATGAGACGGATAAAAGTCCAGACCATTTGTGTTAAGTCAGGCGGCTAATCTACAATTGAGACATGTTTTTTCTGAATGGAAGGAGGCACCTTCTGATTTTGGACACGACCCGAGTTACTACGGCAAGCAGGAGGTATCCATCATGGTTTCCATATCTAACTCACTAAGCTTAATCGCAAGAGATCACGTTTAATATTCACGACTCAAATCTCTGGATGCTACAGTATCCGCAACAATTATTCATCTTCCATCATCACTGGCTCTCGTTAATCCCCGTTGCCGTCTCATCGCCGCTTCCATCTCCACTCCGACACCATAACGACCGTTTAGTGCCTGACTGCATTAACAACCGCCTGACGGACCGTCTTAGGCCCAATATCTTACAACCAGTAACATCGCTCAGGTGCCTTGCAAACCACTTCACGTCCCGTATCTTGAAGATGGACCATTCCAAGATTGTCCAAGCCTCGACCTTTTAACCGCCGCCATAGTTTCTTCACCTCAGTCCGACTCAAGTGCACAATCACGAACCGTTGATATCGTCGAGCCCGTCTCCATATCCGTGGGCCGCGTTATTAGTTACGTGGATCAATGTGAAATACCGGTGCCTATGGAAGATTGCGTAGGTGCGTACGATATGCTGATGCGTTTACTGATACCATTTTCAGGCATCAAGATTCACGGTTTACATCTAGACAAACTGTGGAAATATCTCAACAAATCCATCCAGGCGCTATGGTCCAATATCCATCCGGATCCCGATGTTTATTGAGAATCAGCTGTGCGCTTTTGTCGTCCTCCTATAGGCATCGATTCGTGACATTGTCACGCCAAAATCGAAGCTCATCATCTATCATGTCAGCCAAGACCTTTCTATTCCAACCACCGTTTGTTCGACTATAGGAAGAGCAAATACACAATCTACCTTGTATCCTTGGTTCGTATCACATGCTTGGGACTATTGATCGGAACTGTTTCTTCCGATTCCAGCACCTATATCACATTTGAGCTGCAACCCAATCAGAATGTTGTATATGTACAATCCGTTGTGCAGTTCATGCACGAAGATTTGTTCGGGATCCGTATATTCTCCACGAAGAAAAGATCAGATGACCTGCTGGGCTTTCCTACACCGCCAATTGTCTGCTCAATACCGGCCGCATAGTAGAAGATATGTTCCAACTTTTGTTTGTTTGTCAGTTGGAACTACCAACTTCTATCTCGACCCCAACGTCGCTTCCACATACATCAAGACCCTCGTCTGATGACTTGGAGCTAATGCAAGTGACGCTGGCCTCACCCTAGCCAGGAACGCTCATTTTGTTTATAATTGGTCAGCTCTTCACAAAACCAACACGGACTCTCGCTTCAATCCGTGGTATTGAGCGGCCCGCTGCTGCAGGGGTCTTCATCCCTCTCAAAGGGTCGCCGCGGCCTGTTATGCGACCCCATCGTCTATCTAACTAACATACAGAAGCGTGCGCCACGAGGTCGAGTTATGACATGCGTATAAAGTGTCTCATAACGATTTCAGGCATAATCCTGATCATATCATAGCACAATCATTTGTGCTAGGCGTTGGTTACATGTTTGCTGCTTGATAAGTTTATGGGAAAGTTCACTATAGTATTATCATGGCAGACCCTCGAGCAGCTGAGCGGCGTTGCATCAGACCATGTTAAGCTAACCCCAAGACTCTTTTGTCACACCGCAAACTACATCGAAATGTCGGCGTGTAAAGAGCACCCGATTGAAGTGACTGTGATTCGAACTGAGGACGGAGATGATTCTCTTCTGGTAAACCAATCCGATAATGTGCATTTCTTCATCACAAGACCAATTTACAATTGAGCGCCCTTCTTGTTGCCCAAGTGGAGGACTTAAACTGCCGAGCTGAAGCCTTCATCACTTGCAGAGTTTCCAATGCTACATAATACTTCGCTTTTTATCCCATGTCAACAGGCATTGCCTGGTGGTTTTCGATTATCATGGTTGAGAACTTGCTTTGGTGGGGGCGCATTGAGAAGATGCTTATCACACGTAACCGGGTATCGTACTACGCACAGGTGACACTAGAAATCACTCAAAGGGCTGCCTACTTGTCCCTCTTACTTGCTTACTGTTCTGGATCCATTTGTGCTCTTTGTTTCACCCATATTCGGACAAGGTACTGCATTCCAGCATGGCCGAGCTTAAGCCTCTAGGGTAGTACTATTTCCACAAATGTGAGAATCTGCCTATTCTCATTTCTTGTTAAGTGTTCATGCCTAATTAAACAGCAAAGAACTTGCTCTAGCTAAGTTGCGAAAGTAACATACTTAACAAGCTAAAGTTTACTGCCAAACGCTCGTGGAATATAAATGTTGTCCGATGTTATTAATCTCAACGGAGATCTGATAAGATTAGAAGCAGTTTTAGCTCGATTAGCCTAAGAATTCAACTGCTCCAACCTGCGGACTAATGCATCATGACAATATCACAAACTTCATGCCTGCAAATTGCGCTCTCAAGCTGAGTTAGTTGATCGCCATACGTCCGTGAATTAGTCCCGGATTTTCGGAACCTGTCATAGAAAAGCGG
Source organism: Fusarium citri (assembly GCA_004367485.1). Taxonomy (NCBI): domain Eukaryota; kingdom Fungi; phylum Ascomycota; class Sordariomycetes; order Hypocreales; family Nectriaceae; genus Fusarium; species Fusarium citri. The sequence goes on from QHHH01000067.1 coordinate 83,904, forward strand.
GTCGTCACCGGAGCCCATGTCCGGTAGCATCGGGATCGAGCTTCTGGAAGTTGCTTCTGATTCACTCGTCTGATATGATATCCATGCCAAGTCTGGCCTGCCTGCTGCGGAGAACTATACGCAGCTCTCTACATATCGATAACCAACAAGTGATGTAATTACACTGGGCCTGCTGAAAGAGCTTCGCATTGTGCGACCTTGATTCAATTACCAATACTGCCTGACGTCAACGATGAGTGATGACAAGATGACGACCCATTCATAGAATTTCAACGTTATATCAATTGCGCCTCACCAGACTTTTTAAAGTTGCTTTAAAAAAGCTTCCTAGTACATAATAGAAGACATCATATTCTTTTGCATCAATAAACAAAATGTCAACATCAGCAGCTCCCTTCTACCAGCTCCGTTGCGGCTGCAACCAATACCCATGGGGCAAGCAAGGCTCTAACTCTCTGTCCGCACGACTCTGCGAAAAGACACCAGGATGGGATGGAGATGGCAAGGAGAACTTCAAGATTGATGAGGACAAGCCGTACGCCGAGATGTGGATGGGCACTTACCCTGTCTTGCCCTCTTACGTCGCTAGCACAGGCGAGGATCTTCAAGATGTTCTGGACCGATTCCCCAAGGAGCTTCTCGGAGAGAAAGTGACCTCCAAGTTCGGACACAGCAAGTTGCCATACCTGCCCAAGGTTCTGTCGATCGCGAAGGCATTGCCGCTGCAAGTTCACCCCAACAAGGAGTTTTCGAGCAAGAAGCACAAGGAGGATCCCGATTCGTTCACTGATGGCAACCACAAGCCCGAGATTGCTCTTGCTCTGTCCGAATTCGAAGCTTTCTGCGGCTTCAAGCCCGCCGAGGCCATCGTGGATGTCTTGCGACACAAGCCTCTGCGACACTTCCTTGTCGCTGGAGGTGCCACAGTCGCCGATGAGAAGATTAGCCCCGAAGGATTGAAGCAGGTCGTCCGAACAATTCTAACTTTGTCTGACGAAGATATCAAGAAGACTTTCCAGGCAATCAGGGAGCTCCCCGATTCTGCCTTTACTGGTCTCAACTCCCACATTCCACAGGTCGCTAAGAAGCTCGAGGACATGTTCCCCGAACACGATCCTGGTAACTTGGTTGCTCTCTTATGCATGAACTACATGCTCCTCCAGCCAGGCGAGGTCATCTACATCCCCGCTGGTGGAATTCATGCCTACATTCAGGGTGATATCATCGAATGCATGGCGCGCTCTGATAACGTTCTCAACACTGGCTTCTGCCCCAAGGCAGAGCGAGATAATGTGGATGAGTTTTGCTCAGTGCTGAACTGGGAGTCCACAACCAAGACGCAAACCACCCTTCAGCCAGAGACTTATTCCGGAAGCAAAGAGGGCAAGACCCAACTCTTCAAGCCCCCTACCAGCGAATTCAACGTCCTTGCTACCGATCTCCAGTCTGGTGAACGTGAGACTTTGAGTGAAGGCGGTCCCAAGATTATTCTGGCGACTCGAGGCAGTGCGACAGTCAAGGCGAACGATAAGTCATTTGAGCTCGGAGAGGGACATGTTTACTTTATCGCTCAAGGCGTGAAGCTGGATATTACTGCTGGCAATGGAGGCCTGTTGCTACATAGTGCGGTTGCAGAATAAATCTGACGATGACGATGATAACGAAGATGATGATTTCGTTTGTATATTTAGATGAGATAGGATAACCGATTTCCAGTGTTTTCAACAAANNTTTGTTGAAAACACTGGAAATCTATTATCCTGCGATTATCGATGATAAGATTGATAAGGAAACCAGCTCACAATTTAGATGAGATAGAATCAAAAAGTTGCGCAGAAAGCGAGTGCGTATTTTAAAAGCCATGCCCTCACGATGCAAGTGTCTTGAAGTTTGATATTAATATGCTGTACCTAAACTGGTTGAAGGTCAACGGGAAGATTATAGGTAGGCAGTCGCGATCATTGCCTGGTGTTTTTCATGTTAGATAGAGTAAGCACTGTGCAGGTGCGACTGCCAACGGCAAATGAATCACGAATCACAGTGCGAGCGCAATGACCTTTGCTCTCCACTGCCCTTTCCTTCTACACCTCGAATACAACTTTCGACTCCCTTCAGCAACTTCTTCTTCATAAAAAGCATGTCCTGAATACGATAAGAATCCATTTTAAGCGTGTGAAGGCCGATTTAACGAGTCTATGTTCTAAGAATACTTCTGGATTCGTGCTTTGTTCTGCTACTTGTTCATTTCCCAAGGAGCGCGTGTTAGCGTTCCTAGACACCACCAATGTCGACATTCAACGGCATCGTTTATGAATTCCCAGATATAAGAAGTGAGTTCAGCTGGTTGTTTGAGATGATTGAATGCTGATTAGAGTCTATCAGTCGACTTCTTTCGCAAGAGTCCTAATGCACCACCACCGTTGGCATGCTTCCTAAGCCACGTCCATAGTGACCATCTCGCAGGTCTGGAGAGCCTAAAATCTCCATTGTGAGTACTGAAATCTCTTCAGGTTTCTGCATTAACTAGATACCAAAAGTGTATATTGCTCAGCGGCCACTCGCGAGATACTTTTGCAACTTGAGAGGTATCCCTGCAGGATCAACTATGCGAAGGGCATTCTCGAAGCCAGGAAACAAACCTTCAAACATCTTGATAAGATATTGGTATGTGCGCCTTCATTTGCTTCTTGTCTAATACTAACCTTAACAGAAACCTTTACCACTAGAAGCACCAACATCTATCGAGCTCCGCCCGAGCCAACAGATCCAAGTGACGCTCTTTGATGCCAATCATTGCCCCGGGGCTGTCATGTTCTGTAAGATGACAGTACAAATATTATTTTCCACCCTACTAATGACGAACAGTGGTCGAAGGAGACGGAAAAGCAATCTTGTATACTGGAGACATACGGAGCGAACCATGGTTCGTCAACGCCATTGCCCGAAATCCCAATCTGGTCGAATACACATCAGGTCTCAAAATCCTTGACAAGATCTATCTCGATACGTCCTTCACAGACGACGTCCCATTCCAAACAAAGGTAGATGGTATAGCGGAACTATTGAGAAAGATATCCGACTACCCAAATGATACCATTTTCCACCTTCAAGCTTGGACTTACGGCTACGAGGATGTCTGGATTGCCCTATCTAAGGCACTCAAATCTAAGGCAGGTCAACTCCAAACATTTTGACACACCATTGAGTATCTAACAGAACCAGATACATGTTGACGAGTACAAACTGTGCATATACAATTCACTGAAATCAAGGAATCCCAACTCACGATTCCATGCAGATATACATCTGACTCCTGAATCACCAGCCTTGACTGGCCATTTATGTGGCAATACACCGCATCCAGGATGTTTGACTGCGGATACCAATGTCCGCTTGCATAGTTGTGAAAAGGGAAACATGTGCGAAGTGGCTCAAAGGCCTACAACTGTGTCTATTCAGCCCGTAATTGCTCATCTATCTACAGGAGAAGACTTGGCTGAAGTTGGAGTTGGAGGAGGCGGGGACGACCTTCAACGGGAAGCTGAGCTTGAATCCTTGGATCAAGATACCTTAGACACTCTTTTCGATCGGTAAGTTCGCTGCATGAACAATACTTGGGCCAATCTAATATTCTATAGAGTCCTCACCACATCTGAGACCATGGTTGACTTGTCGGATACGCTTCGAGGGGGTTTGGACCAGCTAGTATCGACAGGCCGAAACATACCCCTGGATTGGGACCTCGACACTTTGAGCACACATTCGGCCGATGAAATCATTGCTATGCTTATTCAAAGGCTAAGCAAAAGCAGCAAGAACCAGAAACCCATTCATGAGGGCGCATTGCCGAAGACTATTTATTTTCCTTACTCAAGGCATTCTTCTTTGCCCGAGCTCCGCCACTTCGTGCATGTCTTCCGTCCAAAAGACGTATGGCCGTGCACTGTTAGTCCTGCCGAATGGCTTAAAAATGGTACGAATTCATGGACCCATCATCTTTAACGCGTCTGATATATTCTAGGAATCACTGTTGGATCTCTGTTCGGACGATTTTGTTTTGGCAAAGATTTTGAACATGATAAAGTTATGCAGGCCTTTGCCACTACACATGCGTTGAACAGCCAGCACCAACAGTACGGCAGCCAAACAACTACCAATTCCGACCGTGTTCCAAGTTCACCGGTTGACGAACCGCAAAGCCCTCAACAACAAAGACCAAGTATTTCCTCCCCCAAGTTCGTGAGTCAGCTGTTGGACACTCAAGTCAGCGATTGCCAAGAAGAGATAGTCGTCGAATTAGAGAGACCGGCCGAAGAGTCGGTTGTTCAATCTGAAAAGTCACCAATTCGTCACACAAGTGAAACATCAGCGGATCTGCAGTCAGAGGGCATTCCACAAGGGTTTAACCGTGGTATAGAGCCGACCGAAAGTTTGCCTGATAACTCAGCCCCAAGATCTTCCGGTCAGAAGCGCAGCTTTTCCAACATTTCCCAGAATGAGACAGAAGATGAGACCGAAGGCGAGACCGAAGGTGAAACCGAAGATGAGGAGCAAGAGACAGCATACCCGCCGAGGGAGCCACCTGGCATTAGCATAGCAGAAGGATGTTCTCTTGCCCGTCGAGACGCCTATTTGCAAATGACTCGAAATTTGATGGAGAATAATTCTTGGACTACATTACAGCTGGTATCGACTAGTAATGAGTATACATTGGAGGAAAGAGTACTATAGTCACATGGTAGACAGTCTACTTTCGGACACAAAAGCATTTCGAGTTGAAAGGCGGGGAACTTGAATTTCAATGTATGCTATTCGTGTATACTCGTATACTGGGTCTATTATATCATGTATATGCAAGGGATTCGGCAACCTTCTGCTTAGGCCAGTGCAACATCTCGAGGAACATCGTCCGGCCGATCAGGGCTTCCTCTATTTTGTTCATTATTTGCCGAGACCAGCCTCTCAAATACCAGAATTTCCTCTCAAGAACTGCCCAATGGACAAGCCAATAAGCGAAGAGAAGAAGAGCATGGGATCTGCGTGCGGCAAGATCGAGCAGCACACTGTCGTCAATCGCATACAACCAGAACTGGACAGCGCCAGCCTCTGTGTGTGTGCCAGCCGCGGCCAATAGCCTAACAGAAGTTTCCAATTTATCCAAGGCCGCCGTATAATGTTGCAGACCATTGGCAGGAATATCGGATTCTTGAAAGGCTCGAAGTCTCTTGAGAGCGGCCCAACTATCTACAGGCAGGACTGAATTCTCAAGTGAAGGATAGCTATGTCGAAGGTTAACATTGCAGCAGCGTGGATGGGTAAGGTTATGCTGTTACCTTTCTGCCTCTTCATTGTGATTCAGAGGCCAGATACCAAAGACGACGGGAGCGAACTCGGTCCTGACTATGCGACCCAGCACCGGCTCTAGTGTTGTTCTGATGCCTCTTACCAGGGAAGCTACCTCTATGATATTGTTGATGGGGTTCTCAAGCACACCATTTTCCGATCGCATGGAAAGAGTGAGCATGTGCAGAACAACAACGGAAGCAAAACCAAAAATAGGCATCCAATTAGAAGGGTCGAAGTTTTGGAGTTGTCGACGGTAACCCTCGGACCCAAGAGTTTGGTGATAATCGGCCAATGGCAGATATGTTTTGCGACTTGCAGGAACCATATAGGCTTTATGAGCGGCTGCAATAGCGAGAATACCATGCATGACGAAAGGGTCCTGGTAACCTAATCTCGGAATGGCAACCGACCAGACATATACCAAGTCCTTTCGGATCGACAGGCTTTCGGCAGTCACGGTACAATAATGGTGCATTAGTTCACAATCGCGAGCCCAAAGCTCATGGGCAGGGAAGGGGGCAATTTGGTCAGCGGGACTGGGGTGGGTATAATCTTGGAAGTGAGCAGGAGAGTCAACTTGTAGATTCTCGAGTGAGCCGGGAGTTGAAGGTGTCAGGTCTGGTAGATTGGGAGTGTATGTTTCGCCACTGTCATTGGCAGAAGATGGCAATGATAGACTGCATTCTACACCATGTCTTTTGCAGTGGAAGCACGAAGGACGAGCTTCATCACACTATATGGTTGCTAGTTTAGCTATTGTCTACTGCTTATTCACGCATTGACACTTTGGCGTAAGGAAAAACGTGGTAGTGGAACATACGCACCTTGACTTTACGCCTCTTACAGTTCAAGCAGCCAGTGCGAGACTTGGTGTGCGTTCTTCGAGAAGCCATAACTCTATCCGATCGGTTGGTTTCTAAACCCGCGGGTTCGCATTCAAGATTTGAACAATGCGAGACTAAAAGGGATGAATAAAGACTAGAAAAGGGAAGGAACCAGCTTTTCACATGGTTTCGGGACAGCACAAGGCGAAGGCAACAACGGAGGGAACCGAGCCCGGAGCGAATACTCGGAAAGACGCACTTCGGTACGCGTACTCGGGCGAACTAAACTTAGTAGGGCATGGATTGAGTTAGCTGACGTTGAGGCTCAGCTGCTGGTGATGATGGCTTCTAGCTTAATTGGAGGTTTAGAGATTGGGGGATGTCTTGTACGAGGTGAATACGCGGGTGTAGATGGTATGCGAGTTTGATAAAGGGGTTGTTGATGGTTAAATTAGGAGTTGGTCGTTTATAAAGCTGTAGTAATTCCTTGGTTTGGATGGTTCATCAAGACTTGGTTTGTTCAGCGGTTCTTGTTCTAAGCACTCAAACTTGTTGAGTGTGTTTCATTCTTTATAATATTGGATCTTCGTTGCTTGTTCTGAACTTTGGGACCAAGACCGAAAGATCCGACGACATCGCAGCCATGAACTGCAACCCAGACTACGAAAACGCAACATGGGCATTCTATCGATTCGTACCTTCAAAAGAAGCCAACATTGTATTTGTGGTTCTGTTTGCAATAACGACACTCCTACACGTCTTGCAACTTTGGCGAACTAAAACATGGTATCTTATACCGTTGGTTATAGGCGGAGTCTGTACGTTGTACCCCCCGATCGACATGAAAGATAGACATACACTAACAGATGCAAGGCGAGGTCATCGGATATATCGGACGAGTCCTGAATACGAATGAAGAGCCAGGATGTTGGTCGATGGGCCCGTATATCATGCAAAGCGTCTTGATTCTTATTGCACCGGCACTTTTCGCAGCCTCTATCTACATGATCCTTGGACGAATCATTCTCTTGACAGATGGAGAACATCATTCGTTGATTCCAAGGAAATGGCTTACTAAACTCTTCGTCTTTGGCGATGTCGCATCGTTTATGCTCCAATCATCAGGTGAGTCTTTCAAAACGATGTTGGGTTATGGCGGCTAACGGTTGATAGGTGGTGGTCTCATGGCCGTTGCAGACTTGAACAAGATGGGCGAGAAGATCATTATCGGCGGTCTTTTCGTCCAGCTCTTCTTCTTTGGCTGCTTCATCATCGTCAGCTTGGTCTTTCACATTCGCATGCGTCGTGCTCCAACATCGAATTCTTTACGAGGAGAAGTTCGATGGCAGACATATCTCGCAACGCTATACGTCACAGGTGTTCTTATCTGGGTTCGCAGTTTGTTCAGGGTGATTGAGTTCATCGAGGGCAATGATGGACACTTGATGCGTAGTGAAGTCTGGGTTTTTGTCTTTGATGGTATGTTGATGTTGCTTGTGCTCGTATGGATGAATTGGTTCCATCCTGGAGAGATTGGATTGTTGATTAGAGGAGAGGGAAGTGTCAGGAACGGATTGGAGTTGATGAAGGTCAGGACAAGGTTTGACACGGCGGAGAGTTTAGAGTCTGGACGAAATGTTTGAGAGGGTTTCGGCAATCTATTGGTCGAGAGGAGGTTCAGGTCTAGATTCCAGGTCTAGATTTCAGGTCCAGGCCTTGCTCTTCAGTGATGCTAAGCCCTGTCATGGGAACTCTAAATTCTTTAGCGCCCTTCGGCAAGTAAATTCACCGATCCCCCCCTTCCCCTTGATCCTTGACATGACATGAGACATAAAAGACGTTTCAAAACGGGAATATGAAGCATTGCCGAGTGACAGTAACATGATTAACAATACTTGCTAGCTGTATGGGGGAAAGTCATCATGAGAGGGGTACTCGATAGGCTGTGCCGCCGTCATATCATCCTCATACTTATCTTTTCAGCTGAACAAGATCGGTTAGAAAGAAAAAAGCAAAGAAAAAGAGGAATGTGGCTTAGTATTGGTCAATGGCCAGGGTTTACATTATTTGAACCAGAGAACCTCTTTCTTCTTTCATCATCTTCAATTTGTTCTTTGTATATAATATTTTTGTGGTATAGTCAAGCTTGAAATATGACTTTGTTAGCTGATATCCTAGCTCAAGTGACCTTGGCAAGAGTCTTTGTTTTTAGCTTTTTATTCTTGGTCATTTCTTTCATCGTTGACTTATTGAGTCAACCTCGTTATCCTGATAGCATTCCTGTTCTCGGTCACGACTCCAAGAAATGGTTTTCGACAATTCGGAATAGCTTTGCCTACTTTACGCAGCATCAGGCATGGACTGGAGAAGGTTATGAAAAGGTAGCCCCTCTACACATCTTTTGACAGTGACATATCTCTAATATTGAATAGTTTGGCAAAAATGGGTTACCTTTCATCGCTCCAGCGCCACTCTCTCGTCCTCCAGATGTCGTTCTGCCCAGGTCCCAAGTCGCGTGGATGATGAGCCAGCCTGACCACATCCTCTCCGCAGCCCAGGCCCACGATAAGATCATGCATAGCGAGTATAACTTCCTCGGCAAGGATCTTACAGAGGACGACTTTGGCCCGCGCGTTGTCCACAAGTATCTTGCTCGTCATCTACCAGCTCTCATCCCAGCTATCGCAGATGAAACCAACGCCACAGTTCAAGATGCGCTCGAGACGCTAATCAAAGCAGCTGCTGAGAAGAACCCAAAAAATGTCGATTCTGAGGGTTTCACAAAAGTGAATCTTTGGGAGATGTGGCTCGCTATCGTTCCCCGTATTACGAACCGTCTTCTTGTTGGTGAGACGATATGTCGAGATCCCAATTTTATCGATGCCATGGTTCGCTTCACAGACGATGTTGTTCGGAATAGCTTCTTGCTCCATGCTTTTCCTCAAGTCCTACATCCCATCATCGGTCGTCTTATTACTATTCCAAACTATCTTCACTGGCGCACCGCTGCGCGCCGTGTCTTGCCGATTATCGAACAGCGCATAAAGGATATGCAACGTAAAGAAGCTGGCGACCCTGAGATGAAGAATTGGTCACCTCCAGAGGACTATTTTACATGGCACATTCGTCTTGCCATGGCAGAGGGAAACGCGTTCGAGCTTGATCCCATTGTCGTCTCCAAGCGTCTTTTGCCTATAAACTTCGCTGCTATCCATACAACTGTTTTGACAGGCCATTCTTGGATACTGGATCTCTGGTCCCTTTCTCCCGATGGACGCGCTCTCGATACTCTACGCGACGAACTCAAAGCTCATCAGCCGACTGAAGGACACTGGACCAAGCAAAGTCTCGCCTCCCTCGTACGACTCGACTCATCATTTCGCGAATCCCAACGTTTGAGTAACTTTGCCGCAAATCTCGTCGAACGACAAGTCATTGCGCCCGAGGGCCTTCATAACCCCGATTACGGATGGACGTTACCACAGGGTGCTTTTGTAACTTTGAACTTGCAAGGGACACATCATGACGACGAGATTTTTGAAGGGGCTATGAAGTATAATCCGTGGCGATATTCGAATTCTAGAGAGGAATGGGAAAGGAAGACGGCTGAAGAGAAGAAGGAGAATGAGAAGGAAGGTTTGAGGGTCAAAGGTTTGGGAATGGTGACGATCAGCGATAGTCATCTAGCGTTTGGTCTGGGTCGACATGCTTGGTAAGTCTATCGCTGTGTATAATTATGAAGGTATGCTAACATTTATAGTCCTGGACGATTCTTTGTCGCCCATGAACTCAAGCTAATCGCAGCCAAACTTCTCCTCGACTACGATATAAAGACGATTGACGAACGACCAAAAGCACAATGGTTGGGCGCAACAATCATTCCTCCTCTAGACGCATGCATTCAAATCCGACCAAGAGCTTCACGACGATAAATTCACTATATGACTATCTTTTAGCTATAACCACCATGGGCCTCTCCATCGTTCAACGCCACCCCGTTCTTCTTATCCTCCATCAACTTCGTCAGCGCCTTGACCAGGTTATCAACGGCCGTCTCGGATGTTTGATGATGAAACACAAGTCTCGCCATAGGAAACACTGCAATATTCTCCTTTGCGCAATACTCGACGAATGCAGCAGGTGGGATACCAGCGGTTTCAAGATCGAGGATGATCATGTTCGTCTGCACAGGAAGCGCAAACTTATACCCAACAGCTTCAAGGCGCTTTGCAGCTTCCTTGGTCATCGCATGGACGGACGAGAACCTGGGGACGCTGTACTCGAGAGCCGAAAGCGCTGCAGCAGCCATCATGCCTGGCTGTCGAGTTCCTCCTCCAAGCATCTTTCGGAACCATTTGGCGCGCTCGATGAAGGGCTTCTTGCCGAGGATCACACTTCCCATTGGGGCGCCGATGCCTTTGGCGAGACAGATGGAGATACTATCGAAGCATGCTGCGTATGCCTTCAGATCAACGCCTTCGCCGATAACGCCGTCGAAGACACGAGCTCCGTCGAGGTGCATGGCGATGGGCTTTTGGCCCTCTGGGACTGGGAATGAGCGGACGTAGTTTGAGATGGCTTGGGCATCTGCAAGTGGTAGAATCGTGCCAGAGAGGGTGTTCTCGAGAGATACAACTCTGGTAGGCGGGAAGTGAACTGCAATGGTCAGCTTCTTGTTAGTCGTATCATCTTGGGATAACTTACTGTTCCCATCAGCAATAATATTCTTCTTAACATCCTCCAACGTCAAATGAACCCCATTCTCCGGCTTAATCGTAGTAACACTCGCCTGAGAAATAACTGGCAAAGCCCCAGACTCCCAACAATGCACATGCGCCCTGTGATCCAAAAGCACACTATGCGGCGGCTGCGTAAGATGAGTCCTCAAACAGATCTGATTTCCCTGCGTTCCAGAAATTGCCCACAGCGCAGCCTCCATGCCCGTCATCTCAATCAGACGAGACTCCAGAGCTTTGACTGAGGGATCGCCTTCTGGGTCGTAGATGTCGTCGTTGACAGAGGCTTCGAGGATGGCTGTCATCATGGACTCTATCGGGACGGTAACCACATCGGAGCGAAAGTCGCGGGAAGCTTTCTCACGGTTTGCGAGGAGCTTGGATTGGACTTTGGGTGTGAAGGGGGATTCGGGGGTTTCAATAAGACTGGGCATTGTGATGGTGTTGAAGTGATGGGTGGTTTGGTAACTAACTATCTTGACGGTATGTCTAGATCTTTATATACACTTTGTATTTATATATCTTTATGAACCCCGCACGTATGAGGGGAACCATTGTAACTCTCTGTTATCTCTTGTGTATGTTCATATGATCATGAGGAGTTTCCCGCGGGGATCTACTCGGTCCAAGCCAAGTTGGAGGCTTGCATATGGTGTTGTGGATCTACCTACTATAGGTAGGTAACCAGATTTGGCTTGCGAATAGTAATACATATCGTTGGATATAAACAGCTTTGCTGACCCTCACCAATGGGAGGTTGTTTATTGTATTACAAGAACATTAACATCATCAGCCATTATCCAATCAATTTACATACTTCAAACACATCTTTCCTCTACGATGCTGATGAATTTATACACAAAGACAAAGGTCCTCGGGCTTTGATCTGCGTCGATATGCATGATAGATAGGCAATCTGATAGCTCGAGGCGAAGAATCTCCACATCAAACTCCGCGGCCAACTCTACTATACAGTTTCCCGCGGTCACTCAGTCTCAATACCGAACGCCGTTAAACTCCACACTATCACATCTGGACAAGACCCTGGCCGGACATTAATTGAAATGAATGAAATGTGTCATAAGAATAGTACTTTTGTTATATTATCAACAAGCCTGACATCTTTAATACCGATATCCAGCCTCAATCACGCTCAAAATCTCCAACACTATAGGTCAAAGCCCAATCCATCTGTGTTACCCAAAAACATACCTCCCTGCTGTCCTTCTCTCAATAGAGCAGCAACATCAACTCTTCCACCTGTGATATATCGTTCGCTCACACCCAGATTAACTCTCCTGCTCAACTCTTCTCTTAGCTGAGCCTTGAGAGCACCCATCTCCGCCTTGGTAAGTTGTTGGGCTTTCTGCTCCTTTCTTCTTCGGCCTCCGCCACGACCACCCTTAGGACCGCCGCCGTTGATCTCATCAATATCGTCGGAATCATATTCCACACCGAGCTCATCGGCAGCGTTGCGCAGCCATGTATCATCGCTGTGGCCCTTCTCCTTGGCAAGTATCGTATCGGCAATCTTCTTGGACAAGTCCACGCGAGGCTTAAGGCGCGATGCTGCCTTACGATCGATAAGAAGGGTCTGGATGAAGTGCTCTCTCTTGGTACCCGCGCTGCGCTCAGTATGGACCTTGTTTGCGAGACGGCGCGTAGGAAGAACTTCCTCAGGCGCGCAGAGAATAACACTGATACCGCTATTTTCGCCACGAGCGGTACGACCAGATCGATGGATGTAAGTGTCTGCGGATCGGGGAACGTGGTAATGCAGAACCTGGTCAACCTCCTTGATATCAAGACCACGAGCAGCAACATCAGTAGCAACAAGGATAGAGTTGCGGTTGGCAGTGAAACGCTCTAGAGAGCGAAGTCGTGCCTTTTGTGCCATTTGAGAGTGCAGAGGGAGAGCTTGAAGGTTAAGGTTTGTGAGTAGGGGTGTGATACGGCGGACAGCTGAGATGGAGTTGGTGAAGACAAGAGTGCGACGGCCAGGGTTGAGGATAAGAACGGTGTAAAGGTAAAGATCCTGTAATTTGTTAGCATCGTGGACGTGTGACATTTTTACTGTAGACTCACCTTCTCCATAGCACCACATTCAATAAGTCCTTCTTTTAGACCGGAGGCCATCTGACTGATAGGGTTGACATCGATAAACTTGGGCTCTCCACGGAACTTGAGACACTTCATCAGATAAGCCATCTTTTCGTCGTCGCTTCCTGTAGATTTGCCCTTGCCGGCCAACTTTGTCTGGAGGTCCTTATCGAAAGTAGCTGAAAAGACGAGTGTTTGTCGGGCGTTGCGCTCATCTTCATCGTCTTCGTCCTCCTCATCCTCGCTTTCGGCATCATCACCAGGGCTCTTTCCATCAAGAGCACCAATAATGTCCTCTGCCTCCTTGAACTGTCCAACCTTGAAAAGTCGATCCGCCTCATCAACAACAAGGAACTTGATCTTGGCGAATTTGGCCTGCAGAGCTCTATCGCCACTGAGAACCTCCCATAGACGGCCGGGTGTACCAATAACAATATCAGCCTTCTCCAGTTGTCGCTGTTGCTTCAAAATACTGAGACCACCAGTCACGACACAGACATATGGTGCGCTAGGAAGACCGTCGCAGAGGGCCTTAAGATGGTCTCCCAACTGCTTAGCCAATTCTCGCGTAGGAGAAAGCACCACAGACATGGGGCCAGTCCTTTCAACGCCCTGCTCCTGCATCTCCAGCCACCTCTCCACCATAGGAATACCGAATGCGAGCGTCTTTCCGGAACCTGTCTGCGCTTTACCAATGACATCGTGACCAGCCACAATCTCGGGAATTGTCTTCTGCTGAATCTTTGTCGGCTTTGCGAACTTGAGCTTGGCGATGGCGGAAATGATCTGAGGTGACAGGTTTAGAGAAACCCAGGGCGCCATGTCGAGTTCTTCGTTGTCTTCGTCGTTCCCATCGGCCAGCGCGCCGAACGTGTTCCCGCGTGCAGAGGACTTTTGTACGCCTTGCGCGGCCTTGACCAACTGCTCGTCTTGTTTGTTGCCGGCACCGTTCTTCCCATCCAGTTTGTTTTTGTTTTGCTTTTTGGTCTTCTTTTCTTGCTCTGCATTCTTGCCCTTATTCTTCCCTTGAGGCTTCTCGCTTTCCACGCCGTCTTGACCACTGCCAGCTTTGCCGGAATCGATATCCCCGACCTCCACAGGGTCGTCGCCAAAGCCTTCAAAAGATTGGTCCCCATCGACAAGTTCTTGTTGCGGGTCGATTACGTTGCTCTTGTTCTTGTCGCCGGACACCAAGAATTGGACCTTGCTACCATCCTTGACAACGTCGACGCCCTCAATTACTTCGAGTCCGCCAAAGTCTTCTCCGACTGAAGCCCAGGCGAGAGCTCCAGCGTCGACGGCTTTGCGCGATGGCTTTGCGCTCTTCTTGGAGCTTGAAGGCTTGGTGGTGTTCTTGGATCGTTTCGAGGCAGGACCGGTGGTGGTAGGAAGCTTGCGCTTCTTTGACGGGGGAACCATTTGAGTAAATAGAAGTCGCCTATTATCAAGGCGATTGCGATTGTCTATTTGATCGTCGTTTGTCGTCGAGAAGTCGCTTTAATGTCGTGTTTTTCTTCGTCGAGTCGATCTTGAATCCTGTAAGAAGGTCCCCGATTTTTTTTATTGATACTTTTTCTTATCGTTATCGGCAAAAGTTGATGCCGATCCACCGACAACCCCACCAGTGGTGAACCGTCTCTCTCCTCTGAGCCGTTCCATCATGGGATACTTATACTTGGCTCACCTTTAATATCAGTAAGCAGAGTGTCACAAGCGTTCTTAAGCTGGTATTATTTGATGAATTAGCCGTCATCATTTCTGTTTCGGGTCATCTCATTTAACCAGTATCACCATCCGATGCTACAGGACATACATCAACATTGTCACGAGACGGTATAAGTCAAATCATGAATTGAAACCAAGGAAATATTTCTCTTTTTTTCCGTAAAGGAACCCAATATGTAGTAGACATGTAAAATGCTGTGAAACTCTCCGTAACCTGTCATCCATTCTCTCATCCCACGTATTCACCTTCCATGCCGAAATGACAAATAATTACAATGCGTTTTGTTATGTTGTTGTACAACTCCAATAACCAACTCCATACGGGATATGCCGATCCCAATGGTCTATTAATGCGCTCCGCGAGCACGCTTGGCTCCTCCACCAACTTCGGAATCACCTCGTGGGCGCTTGTTTCCAGGTTGGAAATCGTTAGCACCTGGGTTCATTCCACCACGGGCACCGCCACGTCCTCCTCGTCCTCCACGACCAGCATGGCCCTGTCCGCCCTCTTGAGTGCCACTGGCTGCGCGCTGACCGGGAGGTACATAGGCTCCGCCTCTTCCTCGTCCACCACCACGAGGCATTGGAATACCAGTTCGTACTGACTGCTGACCCTGCTGTTGGCCCTGTTGCTGTTGTTGTTGCTTTGGTTGGCCTTGTTGGGCTTGCTGAGCTTGAGGCTGGCCCTCCTTAGCAGCGGGAGCCGCACCATTCTCATTCTTGACAGCGGGAGCACCACCTTCATTCTTAGGAGCGAATGGGTTCGGTGCAGAGGTTGAGGCAGCGTTTGTAGACGCTGCGAAGGGGTTGTTGGCCTTGGGGGGAGGGATTCCACTTGTAGCTGGAGCCGCTGCCTGTGCTTGTGCTTGCGCTGGTTTGGCTTGCGTTGCAGGTGGTGCTCCTGCAGGCGTTGTTGTTGGTGCCGGTTGAGTATTCTTTGCAGGTGTTGCCGGCGCCGGAGATGGAGGCACGCCAGCTACTGAGCCCTGCCTGACAGGTGCCGGCTTGGCTGCTGCAGGCACAGGAGGAGGTGCCTGCGCTGTCTTAGCTACATCCCAAACTTCAACAACAGGCTTTTGAGGTGTCTCAGATGCCGCCTTCTCGACTACACCAATCTTGGCATTGGCTGCTCTAAGCTTGTTCTCCGCCATGTTAATCCTCAAGGTAGACTTCTTCGACTCCATAAGCTGAGCCTGCTCTCGAGCTGATGAAATCTTGGATTCATACTCGTTCTTGAGGGTCGACTCTAGATCCGTCTTCAACTTGTTGCTCTCAACCTCCAGCTTCTTCTTAATGTTTGCTGCGACAATGTTCTTAACAGTTGGGTTTGTCGAAAGGAACTGTCGGATGCCGGCATCATCAAGCTGTGACAGGTCGGCCGGTCCAGCAGACGCCGGTGTTGCAGGCACAGTGGGAGCTTCAGCTTTAGCGGGCGTTGCAGGAGGTTGTTGTTCAGCTGCCTCGGCCTTGGGAGCATCTGCGTTGGGTTTGGCGTTGGGGTTTTCGGCTAACCAGATCTGCTTCTCTTGCTTGAACTGAAGCTCCAGATCCGCGTTCCTCTTCTTGAACTCGTCCTCCATACGTTGCCTGCTCTCCTTGAGCTTGGCGTTCAAGGTATCCCGCATCCTGTCGGAGCGCTCCTTGATGGTGGTTTGAATTCGGGCCTCGACTTCATTGGCCTTCTGCTCGTATTCAGCAGCCTTGGCTTCGGCGGCCGACACCCTCTCTTCGAGAGCCTTCTTCTCCTCATCCGAGACGCCGTTAGATGTTTCAGCAGACTCGGCAGGGGCTTGCTCGTTAGTTTGGGTGGCAGTCTCAGGAGCACTCTGCGTGGGTTGGGCAGCGGCATTGATGGCCTCTTGAAGCTTCTTTGACACCTCATCCCGCTCAGAGATAACCGACTGCAGCTCATTACGAAGAGACTCGAGCTGTTGCTCAGCACCCTGCTTCTGACCATTGATAGCGTCGAGCTCCTTTCGGGCTTCGGCAAGCTGCTGCTCGAGCTGAGTGACAATCTCGGAAGATACCGAAGCTTCGTTGGACTGAGCAGCTGCAGGAGTAGATTGAGTGGCCTGTGCTTGTTGTCGTAGTTGCTCAACCTCCTTCTGGAAGTTCTGGATTTGTTGCTCCAACTCAGACTTCTGGTTCTTGGACTCCTCCGCCTCTTTCTTGATATTCTCGAGTTCAGCGTTGGCCTGGTCCAAGCTCTCCTGCACTTGAGTAGCTCGCTGAATAGCCTCGTTCTTCTCTCCAGTAAGCTTCCTAGACCGTTCCTTGGCTTGTTCAACTATCTTGGCACGTGTGGCGGTCCAGGTGCCTCGTTCGGTCTCGAAGTTAGCCTCGACCTCGGCGAGCTTAGCCTTCAAGGGCTCTTCGCCCTGCTTCAAGGCATCTCGCTCAGCCTCCAACTGGGTAATCTTCTCCTTAAGTTGATCTATCTCGGCAGGGTCGACTCGTCCGTACTGGCTCATGATACCCTCAGTGCGCTTTCGCCATCTATCGCGATCCTCCTGCATTCCCTTCATCTCTTCCTCCACGAACTGCTTCTGCGTCTTGAGTGTGTCGATCTCGGCCTCCAGAGGCTGGATACGAGCCTCCATCTCCTCAATCCTTTGGTTCTTTTCGCTGAGTTGGTCCTTGAGATGTTGGTTTTCGTTTCGCAGTGTCATACTGCTCTCACGGTAGATGTTCAACTCATTCAGTTTCTCCATCAGGTCTTTGTGTGTCATGGATGTCTTGCCACTTTGAGCAGCCTGTGTACGCTCTTGGTCGAGCTTGAGGCGTGCTTCATCCAGCTGAGACTGTGTGTATTCAAGCTGTTGCTGAAGTCTCTTGGATTCCTGAGTCTTGAGATCATACTGAACCTCGAGAATTTCCTTTTCGCGTCGAAGATAGCTGTTGAGTTCACGCAGGCCTTCGGTAGCGTCTCCGAAAGGCACGGGCGACATCCTTTCATCATCCTCCTGCTCCTCGCCGCCACTACGCTTCTGCTGGAGCGCGGCGACTTGTGCAGTCAAGCCCTCCAGCTGCTGGTGAAGGATCTTGTTCTGCGAGTTCACGTCCTCGCGTCGACGCTTGACCTCGGCCATCTCCTGTTCGAGTTGTTGGCGGCGATCCTCCCAAGAGCTCTCACTCTGAGCAAGAGTAACCTTGGCGGAGTCAGCCTCGGATCTCAAAGCCGCGGCCTCGCTCTTAAGGGCGTTGTGTTCGGTTCGCAGTTGTTGGACGAGCTTGGCAGCCTCAGCATGCTTCACGAGTTCCTTCTCGTAATCCTGCTGGGCCTTGGAAGCAATTTCAGCCTGGGAACGGAGATCCTGCTGATGGTATCGGGTAGCCTCCAAGTGTCGAGCGCTTTCCTCCTGGAGTCGGTTCACCTCTTCTTGCAAGATCGCCTTCTCGTCCTCGTATCGTCGTGCAACTTCACCCTGGGAATCACGAAGGCTAGAGAGCTCAGTGTTTGAGCGAGACAGCTCGGCCGACATGTCCTCCACCCGCTGGCTAAGCTCCTTGATCTTGGCATCCTTCTCTTCAATAAGGGTTTCCATCTCTTGACGGTACTGCTCTTGCGATCCCCGCAAGTCCTCAAGAGATTCTTCGTTAGCCTGGCTGAGCTCCTTGAATTGTTCAGCCTGGGCCTTGGCATTCTCCAGATGGGTATTGGCCATATCCAGGTCTCGCTTAAGGTCGGATATCTCAACATTGAGCTCCTGGATCTCATTCTCGAGTTGCTGTTGTTGCTCGCCGTTTTCGACGGTGCCAGGTCGAGGAGTAGGTCGAGGCTGAAGGCGCCCAGCTCGGTCCTCGGCATTTCGCAACTCAACGGTCAACTCATCAACACGAGCCTGGAGATGATCCCTGCTGGTCTTAACAGCGACATGCTCCTCACGAATTTGACTCAAACTCGTCATGAGCTCGTCAATTCGCTTCTGGGACTCCTTGGCCTCATACTCCTTCCTAAGCTGCAACTTCTTCGTCTCCTCCGCCTCGTAGTTCAGCTTTCTCTGGGCGTCGCTAAGATCCTGTTCAAGACTTTCGATCTTGGCCTGGGCTTTACGTCGTGCCTCGGATTCGGCCATGTTGCGCTCATTCTCGAGTGACTGTTGAGTGGCAAGTAGGTTGTTGAGGCGGTTCTTCTCCTCAATCAAATTTTCGTTATCCTTGCTCAACCTGTCTTGAATGTCCTTCCACAGTTTCTTCTCAGCCTTGAGATTGGCAGTCTCGTTTCGAACGCTGTCAAGCAGACCCTTAGCTTCAATCAGCTCCTCGGCAACTTGCTGTGTTCGGATATCCTGCTTAGCGGCTGTTTCGGACAGAATCTGGCTACGCTTCTGAAGCTCCTGGTTCTCGTTCTGGAGGGCGACAAAGTTGGTATGCAACATCTCGCGTCTCTCGGATTCAAGGCGAGTCTCGGCTTGAAGTTTGACCTTGTCAGTCTGAAGGGCGTTTCGTTCAGCAGACAATGCGTCGATTTGGTCGCGCAGGTCCTTGCGGACTCCGTCCTGAGCGTCACGGTAGTTGTCGTATTCGGACTGAAGCTTGCGAATAGCCTCGTTGAGAGCCTCGGTTTGCTCGGTTGTCTCGATACTAGCCAAAGGCAAGCGCTCACCGCCAGCAATAGAGTTTCGCATCATTGAAGCTTCATCGCCGCCTCGTTGTTGCAAAAGTCGTCGGAACATGTCTCGCTCGGTCTTGTAGCTGTCCATGGTCTTCTTGATTGACCTTGTCTCGTCGGTCATGTGAGCCAGCTCTTGCTGGAGCTTCTCGACCATATCGTGGTCTTGCTTAGCCTGGTGCTTCTCTGCAAGTGCCTCTTCGCTTTCAAGTTGATCGGCAAGCTCACGAGTAATACGCAGAAGCTCCTCATTCTTAGATTGCAAGGATTGGATGTCCTTGAAGACAACTAACTTCTGGGTAATGAACTGGTGAGTGTCGGACATGTCTGATAGAGAATCCTCGGAGATCTCTCCCTTCTGTAGTTGCTGAAGGCGGTAGGTCTCATCCTCGGTAAGCTGATCCATACCCTTCTCCATGGCGTGGATTTGGAACAAGAGCATGTTGATCTGGGTACCCAGGTCACGTAGTTGAACGCGGAGAATTTTGGTCTCAGATTGTGCTGTTGCAAGTGCACCTTCAGCCTTTCTCGCAGCCTTCTTGGCATTGTCACGCTCCTTATAGCTGTCCTGAGAAAGCTCCGACATGCGAGTGATCTCTTCTCGGAGTTGATCAGCCTCGGCCTGAAGCTCTTGCATCTCAGGGGCCTTCGCCTCCAAAGCAGACATCATATTATCCAACTCCTCGGATAGCTGCTGGTTGCGACGTCGCTCAGTAGCAAGCTGGCCCTTGACTTGGTACAGTTGGTCAAGAGCCTGTGTGGCGGTAATGGCACCCTTGGCTCGGATAGAACCAGGTGTCGCGAAGGGAGAGGAGGGTCGCATAAGAGAGCCGTTGGCACGAGGAGTCTGTGGTGCAGACTCGGCAGGAGGTGCAGGTGCTTGTTGCTCAACTCGCACTTGGAGCTCGTCGATTTCGGACTGGAGCTGGTTGATTCGCTCCTCCATCTGTGAAGAACTCTCGCGCTCTTGCTCGAGCTCGACTCGAACACGTCGAAGTTCGTTCTCGTAGTTGTCTCGAAGTCGCTCCTTCTCAGCCTCGAGGTCACGCACTCGTTCTTGGTGTTTCTTGCTCAGCTGATCAGACATTTCGACAAGTCGCTTCTGAGCCTCAAGCTCGTGTTTGTAGCTCTCGATCGTCTGGGCGTGAGTACCCTCCTGCTTCTGAAGCTTCACTAGAGCTTCGTCGGCCTTGGACTGCATAGCATCGAGTCGCTCGCGGAGCTGCTGTTCAGTTCGCTTGAGGGCATCGACCTGTGATTGGATGTCTTCATTTTGTCTTTGCAGCTCAGCAATGCGAGCGCCCTTCTCCTTTCGGTACTTGAGGCCCTCCTCGCTCTTGGTCTTGAGTTCGTTCTCTAGCCATTCGCTGTTCTTTCGGGCAAGATCGAGCTGTTGCTGGAGTGATTCCTCTCGGTACTTGGCGCTGCTGAGCTGGCCTCGCGCATTCTGCTCTGACTGTTGCAGAGCGGTAATCTCGCGAGAGAGCTCGACATTTCGCTGATGCTGCTTGGTAAGTTCTTCGGTAATAGTCTGGTCGCGTTTGTTGTTCGATTCGATGATGCTCAAATTGGTTCGGTTCGACGACTGAAGAGTTTCAATCTTATCATTAAGAGCCTTAATCTCGGCATCGTAATCAGACTTCTTGGATTTGAAGACTTGAAGTTCGTTTTCAACTGATTGTCGCTTGGTTTCTGTGTTGAAAAAAGCAATGTCAATAATCATGTACTCCACTCCATGCCTCACCGACACATACCTTCATCCTTCAGTTGCTGCCTGGCCTCTTCGACATCCTTCAGAGCCTTATCCGCTGTAGCCTTGAAAGTTTGCGATCGCGTTTCAGAGCTGCGCGCCGCGCTCTCGAGCTCAATGTCGGCTTGAAGCTTTTCGGCGTAAAGAGTGTCAAACTCGTGCGCTTTGGCTGCGACAGCCTGCAGCAAGATGTTTACGAGATCAACGGTCGGTTCGGTCGTCAATGACGCGACGACAGGCTGATCGAGGCCAAGGTGGCCTGCGACGTAGCCAATGTCCACGTCTGCGGCCGCCATGGTCGTGGTCGGATCAGATCGATGTCGCGACACTCGTCATTCCCGTAGCTGCGCGCTCGAAATAAAGAATCGTCGATGGAAACAATTTGCGCGTAAAAGAGTGTACAGTGCTAATTGTTGACGAAAGGGCGTGAGACGTTGATGAAAGACCCCCCCGACAAAGGAAATGGAGTCTTTGATTGTTGTTGAAGAGACCAGGAAATTTGGAGCTTCGACGAAAGCTAAAGATCCGACACGCCTTCCTTTGTTTGCTACCAGGGAAGTAACGCGCACGGGCCTTTGGGCAGGAGGTACCTAACGATTGTACCTACCGCGACATTGTTCCGGGCACCTGCAGGTTACCCTGTATCCATTCACGATGGAGGAGTGTAACACCCGGCGATTTGATACCTTGAAATATTCGAAAATTACAGATATAAAAATCTGGAAATTTTGAATCTGCTCCTTTCATCGTGTATTTGAAGCTAACTTGGTTCACACCTAGGTGGGCAGCGTGGGTTGAAAGCAGTGAATCACCTGTTCTATCAGCACAACTATAAGCTACAAGGGATTGAGCATTCTGACTCGCATTGTAGCTCAATTTTGTATATATATAACACAAATTTACTTCTTTCTCAAGCACATACGACCATACCTACCAGAAAATACGGGATCCCGTCCGCTCTCCCATAGTCAAGCTGGTAAGGGGCGGATTAGTAGTTGGGTCGGTGACGACCAGCGAATCCCCGCTGTTGTATGTTTTTAGTGTTTGGATCTTTTTTGCAACCACTGTGGAAGGACTGATGCTGTTACTTGAAATGTACATGTATTAAATAATATCTCAGTTTCCCCTTCTATTATGTTTTAAACTAATATGTGAATTGCTTCTCGCTCTTTAATCCGTTACTATGATCCCTTTCAAGATACCCCATGAAGCTGGTCTCAAAGGCTTCTCCCGCATTAACACATCACCTACCTTGTTGACACGCTGTAGTTGGACCTCATCTCATAGGCCTCTGCAGTTCCTGGTCGAGATACTACATTAGGTCGCCATGAATATTGTGGAGGCGGGCCCATGGGCGAGTTGCGTCCATGCTTCATTGCAAGATGTGCCTGTAACCTGGCTGTTGGCGTGTGATTGAAAGCATGTTCCATGATATCCACCCCTCCATGAAACTTCGACTTGGTTGAAGCAGGAGGAGAAAGTTCTGATGTGATCGGAAACCTGGAGTGTCCTTTGAAAGGGTTGCTGTTATCCATATCTCCAGGGTATTCAGGAGGACCATCAGAAAGGCGTTCGCCACGAGTCTTTCGTCGACGTTCTCGTCTTATGATAAGGAAGAATCCTACACCGAGTGCGATCAATATACCAGCTCCAGCAACTCCTCCTACAATAGGCATGATGCGGGCATCCGAGTCCTCCTGTTTCTTATCGTCGTCACTAGAGCTTGACTCCCTCGCAGCATTGGCGTTTGTGGTTGCAGTTGCGGTTGCACCAGCTGAGCCAGCCACTTTCGGAATTGCTGTACTGGAATGAGTGCTAGAGGTGCTTGTAGTGTGAGATTGAGATGTGGAAAGGCTGACAGTTGCGACAACTAGGTCTTTCGCAGCACTGCAGTAGTACTGGAAGACATCGATGGCAGATTTGGCGTTGCCTGTTTGTGTGCCATCGCAATAACCGTTCACTTTATCGACCAGGCTGCTGGATATCATCTTGTACATCCCAGACTTTATACATACGCATGAAGCTAGCTCTTGAGGCCCATTGCCGCATAGCCAGGAACTTTGCTGTATCGTGATCAGCACCCAAGGACTACTAGATAAGGTATCGTACTTACATCCATGACCGCAGTGGAAACTCCCCTCTGAGCACACTTATCAAGAGATTTGAAGTGAGGAAGAGCTGTGATATAGTATGACACTGAGGTAATACGTTAGGACGGACTCCTTTGCGGTTCGTCGATACTCACTATCTCCCGGAGGACCTTTCGGTGATGCAAAAGAAGTCTTGCCGCGGTCCATATAACAGAACTGGCTGTATAGCTTCTGCGCTATAGTTACATCCTCATAATGCAAACATGACTTCTTAACCTCCCTGCTAAGAGCCGATTTGATATCCTGAACAACATCGGCCTTCTGGCAAATGCAAGGCATGTTCAACTCAAGAGCCTCTGGACATCTCTCTGACCCCTACTAATGTTAGTCTGTCTGTTCATTGTGTATAGCAGACTCTTCAACTATACCACTTCAATCACAGCATGAAATACTGCCTTTTGCGCACAAGGAGGCAGATACTCCAACTCTGGAAGATCTGTAATATGCGCCTTTACAAGATTCGCTGTTGGTGAGGAGAATGCGACATGCTTATCCTGATCGCAGTACTTTCGCATCACCTTGGAAGCGCTGGCGATATCTTCCGTCGCACTGAGACCGCATCTATCTTTAACATCGGTCGAGATTGCTGAGGCAACTTCATCTAAACGTTTCGTGCAAACACATCTTTGTAGTTCAGTCTCCGAGTCCCCGCATCTGTTCGAACGAGTCTGTCTAGCGACATTGTATGAGATCGCGCTGGATACACATGGCGCCTACAAAGTTAGCATCCAAACCATTTTGAGAGTCTCAGGAGATCATACCAGCGATGCAAACATCTGGAGATCAGTCACGTACGCCACATCTTTCGCAATTGTAGAAGCTGCTAAAGTCCAGAAGAGGCTGTACAATTGCTTCATCGCAACTTGAACTCTACGATAGAAATACTACAGAGCAAAAAGAACCATGATCCGAATAACGACATCTTCAATAGCGCAATCACCTCCTAATGGAAAAAAAGGAGCATTTCATCCCGTGAACCTCTACGATGCATTCTCTAGCCTCCCTTTTGGTGTAAAGCGGAAAGCCTCAAACAACGCCTCTCGAGTCTAGATACGAATGGCGTAAAATCCCCTGAGGCTAGCGGAGATGGCTTGCAAACCGCACCATCGCCTCACATACTTTTCCCCTCTCCCCCTCTCTCTCTTTGTGTGGAATGTGAGTCAGGCACAGCAAACTTGTTATGCAGTATAAAGTTTTTCGGGAAAGTGTTGCGATGTTTTCTAGATGGATGTTGGCCGAAGAAGAAAAAGAAAAAAAAAGGTTATAGCCGAACGTGTTTCAGAATTGATGGTGTTGACAATGTTGCTGTAGCGCAGTGTTTGACCAAAGCATCAAACAAACGAGCTTCAGTTGAACTTTTCATCCTAACTCTCTGACTTTAGTCTTATTTAGAGTGCAGTGCAAGTTTGACGTAGAAAGGGAAAGGAAAGCCTGGACCAAGGAAAGGACCTAAAATTATCACGGATCGGGAGGTCTAAAAAGCAATGTTTCATGCGCAACACAAGTTTCACGAGACAAAGCGACTAATTCTTCCGCAAGTCAACCACTAAAAGCGCTTGATCTACGCCCAAAAAGCATTGATCACTCTTCAAGTCAGCAGAAACAGAACAAAGAAGTCAAAGCTTGGATGAAGAAGGGGTTTGGTTTCCCCATGCTTAGAGATATATAGTGGTGGGGATCTCTAATGGCATTGGAATTTGTTTCTAAATTCGGGGGGGAGAATCGGGCTGTTTGTATGACCCGCGCGCCACATGAAAGCGCTGAAGCAAGGGTCAAACCACTGGTTCACCTGAATTTGGTAACATGAGTCTACTGTAGTCTGTAGGGGACGATGCAGTTGAACAAACGCCAAGATGCAAGGTCGTGACTCTGAGCACGAGACGAGTCAGGTAGTGAACACAACCAAATGCAACCAAATGATGATCATGGGATAACAGTTATCCAGTTAATGATGAAATCATGTATCCGTATCCGTACAACAATCTCTGATCAGATCGAAAGTTGAGACATTGTTCTAGGCCCCCCCCCCCCCAGTCATGTTAAGGTTCAGCTGGGCCTGGATCTACTGTAGGTACGTAACTCTCTACTCGGGCTACTACCGCTCTTCTACCTGGAATAGGTTCGCCGGCTCTTCATCTCATCCCGCGGCAATTCAAGCTGGGATCTTATGACGTCGGTACTGTAGCTTCTTAACACAGATCAACTATCGCCATGTTGCAACATCGGATCCGATGTGATGTCAGTACAGCGACGATCCAGTAGATGCCGCATCTTTGATCAAGTCTTTCTTGGTTAATGGCGTCGATTAAACTTTGCAGTCTGCAGCTTGACAAGCTGCCATGCAACTTCAACTAACAGGGGGTGAGTGAGGTAGCCAAATGGGCCATTAAATTTTCACGACGATCACCATCCCAAGTTCATGATTATGATTGAAAAATTATAAGGTAAAATTTGTTTGGAGAATTCATTTGAGTGTGATTGTAATATAGTAAGAGTACTAGTGGTAAAATAGCTGGTAATCTTCCTCAGCTGTAGTATAGTAAATAGTGGTATCCGTAATCCGTTATTGTCCGGTGCCGTTTGCAGTTCCAGTTCCCCTTGATTGTCCAAAACGCCTTGCTAATACTCAGAGAAACATGCAGATAAGATAAAAAGACAAATGTGTTGAGCTAGTATAGCGGCTGTTGTGCACTTTGCTATCCAGGTAAAGTAACTCCCGCTTTCAAATTGGACAATATAGTAAAAGTCAATGACAAAAGAAAGAGATTCGTAGAGTTGTTTGTAGTTGTGATATAATAGATTGCAAGGCGTAGAGCTTACAGCACTCGCACAATCTTGGGAACGCGATACCGTGAGGGGCTGTCGTAGTACTCGCTGATCATGCCACCTTGAAGAGCCATGGGTCTCCTGGGGGGAGCTCTGCTGTGGCTCCCATCTCTTGTTGCGGTTGTCTTGCGAGAGTCACGGCTGCGGCTACGCTTTTCGTTCTTATCAGCCGAGACCTGACGAGATCGCTCAGATGCTAATGTCTCGGAGGCAGATGTTCTGGAGCTGGCGCGGGATCGTGATCTTCTTGGGCTATCCCAGCCGGAGGGCTCCTCTCGGATCTCGTCAAGAAGGTCATCGTCGCTGTCCTCGTCGTTGGTTTCAGGGTGGAAGGTGCTGTTAAGAGTCTCCCAGAGATCGAGACCAAGATCGTCCCAGATAACGACGGCCTTGAAGAGACGACGGCATGCTTGGGTACCGGCGGTCTTGTCGAGGTCGGCGAAAGACTCGAGCTCGCTTAGGCTGGGGAGGTTTTCCCATGCGATGGAAATCTGGTCGGATTGGTCCTTGAAGGGGGATCGCTCAAGGTAGTAGAGGAGGAAATCTGATGTCTCGGCCTTGGTTGCGAATTCAGCTTCCTCGAGAGCTTGCAGACGGAGCTTCTCTTCCTTGTCCTTTTGCTCCTGTTCCTGTTGCTGCCTCTGCTTGCGTCTCTTGGGGTTGCCGAAGAGGTTTGTTGAAGTAGTTCCTCGAAGCATCGTTGCGGTGTTGTGTTATGTTGTTGTAGTGTCGTTGGTTGTTGAAGAGCGTTGCAGATGAGTTGAGTTGAGTTGAGTTGAGTTGAGTTGAGTTGAGTCGAACGATTATCAGCTGGAGGGTAGGGAGAATAATATGATTATGAACAGGAATGGTCGATGGTCGGCTGAGGGAGCAAACAAGACGGTATGCGTGTCAGGTTGTTGCTATTATAAGATATGTTTATGCAGGCGCATGCAGGCTTGTGCACAAACACGTCCGAGCCTTGTTTGATGTTTTCGACTTTTGACTTTGACAGATAACCAAAGAGAGACCAGCTCGGGTTTTTGTTTGACGCTTGGATTGTTGTAAAGGGTTGAAGAGATGTTTGAGGTAGAGTTGAGATGAGATGGATGGTTGGGGATATTGCAAGGTAATGTATTGCAATGTAATTGAATTGGATTGGAAAAAATAAAGGTGGTAGGGGTGCTACCCAGACGGACGGATGGGTATGGATATGGATTATATGATATGAGATGAGAAGGGAAACCCTGGCTTTCTTTGCCCGGGCTTGGCTTGGCTGGATGGGCTTGCTTGCTAAGTTACCGTAAAGGTTGGTTGGGTCGTCGGCAGCTTGTGATGTTACTTGACTGGGGGTGTGTGATGAGGATCCGCGGCTATTTTGGCGATACGGCAGAGGTATCCGTACTGTCTAGACCCAAATGGTACGTACTGCTTTTCATCAGGTACGTCTTTGTTTTAGAGTACGGCAGAATAAAGACCAGTAGGTTGGATAAATCAAAAGCCAGGCCGTGCTCTTTGTTGTATCTCGGTTTCGGAAGTTGACGGGTCCTTGTTGACGATCAAAAAAGATTTGCAACAGATCTCTTTTCTTTCTTAATTCAGGAGGGACAAGAGACAATAAAGGGAGGGGGAAAAGGATGTCTTTATCATTTGTTGCTTCTGTCGCAATTAATTGAGTTGCTTGCTTTTTTCTTTCTTTTTTCTGCTGTTGTCCTCAGTCTCAGTCTAGGCCAGCCAATTCCGTTAGGTTCCCTCACTTCAGGTGAAGGGCCCCCACCAACAGACACCAAGAGGGGGGGGTCTTTCGGGCTACAGCTGTTAGGTGGGCTGAAAGATCAACTGTCTTTTAGGGGAGGTCGAGTCCAGTTCAGTTGCCCGAGTTAGGGGACACGCTAATCCCATTTACCAAAAACGCCCAGAGCGGATCCGTGTCATCACTGAGAGGAGAGATGGGGAACTTACGGAGACAAGAAGAGACTGGACAAGACGCCCCTAGGGCTTGGCTTCTAAATTAGTGTTAACGGTGTTGCTATTGCTACTCTGCCTACCTATTCATCAGTACAGTAAAGTAAAGTTTGAGCCTCTTTTTATTCAATGTAGCATCGAATCAATCTCTTCCAAGAATTCGGGCTGCCAAGACCTGCGTGAAGCGAGCAAGGCGCACCAGTAACCAGCCAGTTTGATCGATTGCTGCAGCATC
The DNA here is from genome assembly GCA_004367485.1 of Fusarium citri. NCBI lineage: Eukaryota > Fungi > Ascomycota > Sordariomycetes > Hypocreales > Nectriaceae > Fusarium > Fusarium citri. The sequence goes on from QHHH01000067.1 coordinate 112,152, forward strand.
TCAACCAATAGGATGTCTCCCCTTGCGGGTTGAAGCGAGAGGTACCTGGTATCATCAGTTCGCTACCTGAACCTTTGATAGGGTACGAGGTGATCCCTGTCTGCCACCAGCCAATGTCATGTACCTGTTTCACTCCTCGGTACGGAGACTGATACAAGACTGATACTGTATTATCATATGTAGGTAAATTACCCGGAAAGGAATTGTTCACGAGGATGCTTCATGATGATCAGTCACAGTCATTCGGTCGAGAACGAAACAATACGGCAAAATTATGGCCGCATCAATCAGAGATCAACTCATCTCTGAAGCAAGAGGCTATTTGCTTTTCTTTTCCCTTTCAGCAGGAGCAGTTGTCTTGTCAACGTTGGGCTCCTGATTAGCTGCTGCTCATTTGACGTGGCTGTTCCTTCGGTCCCTGATCGGCAAACTAGATCCATCCTGGAAAAGCTTTGGTCTCTGTGAATGTCTCTGTTTGCCGGGTTGAGGATTAGCTCTATTGGCTGTTGGAATGCGGTATTCGTTCTTTATTATTCTTGTCTTGGCTCTCGTCTCTTCAGCGAGAAGCGATACTGAGCGAAGCTTTCCACAATAGTGAGTGGACTGTATCCGTATTCGTTGATCCCTTTGTTGGTTGACGTGTTTATTGAAAAGCCCCGCGGAGACCGAGAAGCGAAACGAGAGATCAACCACATATGTCACAGGTACAGTATTGTTAGTGTCTTATTGGTTGACTGCCCTCGAAACAACAATCGCTAACTAGGTCCTTTTACGGATGAAGTCTTATGCAACAACGGAGTATATCTGCGCATTGTGAAGCGCTCCGTGATTCCGTCCCGTCATAAGTGGCAGTATCCGCGTCTCCGCCTGCAGTACGATAGTGCAGTACGATCCCGCCCGTGCGAACAATTGAGTGCCTATGAATCTCAGTCTGCCTTGTCTCTGCTCACTTTTCGCCCTGGCTAGTGTGTCCCTTGTTTGACCGGCCCGTACAGAAACTAAACTAATCTCTAAGGGGTGGGAGCACGGATGGTCACTCACACCAGCGGCTGCTGCTGCATCTCTCGCACGGTTGGGGCATCAGAGGAAAGAGAAAAAAACCCTTGAGATCCATGACTAGACAATTCAATTGATAGGTCGGCTTCATTTCCGGTGGCACATCTTTGGCGGCACAAACGGGATAATGCAGGGGAAAAAGACAACAACAAACACGGACCAGAACCCAAAAGCAATTAGTTATACATACATTCAATACATACAGGCTATATATGTACGAGTACAGCTGAGGCAGGTAGCATTAGCACTATAGACTATAGAATAGATTGCAATGCAAATGCAGGTAATAGTTGCGATACCCCAAACACACTCCAGCCCTGCATTCCTTCCAGTCCCAGTAACCCGGAACCACTGTAACAACCAACTGTAACCCCGACATCGTAGCAATTTCCACCATTCTCGGCCATTTTTTTATTCACCGTCAATGCCAAGACCTCATTTATCAACTGTAGCCTCGCCATTGTTGTAAGTGAAGAGTTGCTATGTACTACCAGGTACGTACCCTCAACATGTGGCACTTGACTCGCTTTCTATCAGCTTGATGAAGCTATGTCTACACTATGTACACTATTCAAGCCCACATGGGGACGCTTCCCGTGGTTTGTTGGACGTTAAAGGGCGATCTCTTAGCTTCCCCAGCTGTGCTGCATCTAGACTCTTGACTCTTTGGCCACTAACTCGACCCTTTTTTCCTTGTCTGTTGCTCTAGGATTTGTTGGCTATAGCTTCAACTGCTATCAGATCAAATGCAATATCTAATCACTTTAAAATGTTAAACTCCACCAACAGACCAGGAAACTGTTGAGTCCGTGTTGACGAGGCGTCTGTCTTTGATGCCTCTGCCGCGTTCTACGAATTCATCCCACTCTATTGCCGGTTATACTTAAAAACATATATCCAATCATGCCCCTTTCGGAGGCATCCTCTATCAAACCTACATACGGTATTCAACAACCCATCATCACCTTGACAGTAGTGGTAAACCTTCACCCGCGGTCCGCGATTAGTCTCATACGTAACCGCCAATAACTTCATCCGGAATATGTCAACGTTTGTTTTCTATGGAAGCTTCTACGTTACAACATACACTTTCAGTTTCGCCCCAAGTATGCAAGTCTTCGGCCTTTACCAAAAAACCCAACCCAAACCCAAACCAAACTTATGCTTCTTCACATACCTTTGGACGGATCCTACCTTGAATTGCGGTTCCGCCGTGGAACGTCCAGAAGGAAATTAGTTCTGCCGATAGAAGCCCGTATACACATACACTTGTGGTGTTGAGAGTCTATTTCTGCACTAGACCTGCGTCTACGAAGTCAAAAGTCGCGGCCACATTCCAGCCATCGATTATCTCTCCTATTACTCGTTAGTTACAGCCAATGATGTTCTTTTGTATACTTTGTCCCCAAAGAGGTTCTCATGGGGCCGCGGGCCCGGTACTGACAAACTGCGAGTGCGGAAGAGGCTTCAAGTTCTAGCCAAGCTTTGGAAGCCATCAAGCCTCCCTCTGCTGTCATGATGGAGTTTACCATACTCTTGCACTGACGGTTTAACGTTGACTGAACAAAGAGTGACGTCCGCTGATCGGCCTCAATTGATCTTGTTGCTCGCAAACTAACGCCAAATCCGTGTCAATAATACATGACGACCGTTCAGTGGCTGAAGTCTGTTTTATTATTGAGAAACTCTCAATAGGCACATGAGAATTCACTGTTTTTCGTGTCGCGACCAACACACATTCAACTGTCTTGGCACTCCGAGACAATAGAAAGAAGTTCCTATTGTTGTCTGGTCTTGGTATGGATTTGTTTGCCTCTGTTCAGGAACCAACGTCTAGATCTCCGATGCGAATACCAATTGACATAGCATAAATCAACCACTGCCCCCAAATGATTTGTATTTCTGATTGCCACCTCTTGTCTCTTGATCTTGACGTCTGTCTACTGCGTTATCTTGCATCTCAGGAATGACAGTATTCCCTATACCCGTATGTACTAATAATTATCAACTAAGCATTGGCAGCAAGGAGACGTTTCCTACTGACTAGTCAAGACGGAGACTAGGGCTGCTCATGCAAGCCTGATCAACCATCGTCACCTTTGCCAGCCGTGAGCCAAGCAACTAATACTGATTTGCCGTAATGATAATCCAAGCACACCTCCCTCTCCCTACAGTAGCCGGCACGTTATCATGATCATCACAACACAGCCTCTTTTAGGAAACTTAATCCTGCTCTTTCGGCAGTGACCTTTGACCTCTTACCAACTGTCACGTCGATCCGGGACCCCAGGATCTGGTAATTAGCGTGCGCCATACCCTTTGAGTTCCCATCATCGTCATCTCTTGGTATCCTATCACCATGCAGAAATATTGATGAACGTGGCGGCAAACTTCTACGTATACCGGCAACTCATAGAGTCCAAATATGCCGTTGGGAATGATCAGTGAATTGCTCGCCATTTGGTGATGGGAAAATCTGCAAGGCTAATGCACGTCATTTCTTCAAGTGTCAGTGTTAGGAAACGATGGTGTTCGGACTTTTTTTTTGAGCAAATTCCAACGACGAGGGACCTCAACGCAAGCCCTACGGTATAACGCCTCTTGTCGTCACTCAGTCAGAAAGCCGAAGACAAGATAGTGCCATCATCATCTTCGGGATGTGGCCAACATGATTTCAGCTCTTTTCATACGAGTGCCCAATACGAAAGAGTTGATGTTGGTGTTGATAGACTGGGTCTGGTGGCTTCACAAGTTCAAGTGAGGTATGCAGAACTACCAACAAGCTCTCCTAGCAACCCCACGGCATCACAATTCTGTCTTACAGACGACTTACTCATGAAGAAACTTTTTATCTGGTTCTTGGCAGCGGTTCCTCGTTCTTCATCCAATCAAGGAGTTTTACAAATAAAGCTTTGAATCGACGTGATAATGGCGGCTCTTGAAATAATGTTCGAGCTGTTGGTGATTGGCAGTTTATTCCCTAAGAACAAAGCCGTTGTGTGACAACGAAAAAGGATTGTCTAAACCCATTGGTAATTTACTGTTTATTTGCAGTTGTGAACAAGGGGAGACCATGCGGATTATAGCTGTAGTTACACAAGTCTGAACATACCTAAGGTAATTCTTTCCAGCAAAGCAATCGACAGCTCGGAACAAGGATAGTTTGAACACGTTGAAACATTCCGCCAACCGATTTTGTCTTTATCACATATGCCATTTGTGCTCTTAAATCGGGTTCACTTTTGGCCGTGTGGTAGGGTCCAAGATAAGTGCAAGGGCATATCTATATGTAATGAATCAGACGTCAATAGGAGTCAAGTAAAACTAGAGTTTTGGAATAGGAATTCGAGCTAGTATTCCACTCAGTTGGTATCAAAGAATCTTCGTTCGGTGTTTCGCTGCCGAAATTGCTTTCTGAATACTTAGGTATGCAATCAGGCAGCAGGAGACCGATGCACAAGATGCATAGTATCAAAGAGTTGAACTGAATGAATTTGGACCAAAGCAATTGAACAATAGGTATCGAAAAGCGCTCCCGAACAGACCATTCTAATTGAAAGAATGGATAGGAGCCATAGTTGTTTAGGCAGACAAACAGTGACTGACGGCCGGTGGGTTCAGTAAATGTGAATCCCCTCACTTTCTGTCACTGCCAGTTCCAGCCTGGCACTGCCACAGACCTGCCGTAGCCGTTTGATCTCTCTACCTTCTTTTCCCAAAATTTCAAATGGGATTTCCCCTCCTCCACAAGTTAATCTCAACAGCAAACGCAGCCCTTTCTTCCTTCCATCTACATCGCCAACTTCTTTCATCCTCTGAAAAGCAGAACAGTCACTCACCAACCATCCATCGTTGCTTAACCACCAGCACCAACTTTTCTTCATATACTCTTTATCATCTCGATCACCGCCGAAATGTTCTGGCAGAAAGAACTTGGGTATGACCCCAAAGACTACCCCAACTACCACCCCTATCAAGGAACTCCCTTCACGCGCCTCCTCAAGAAGTGGCCTGAGATCCCTCTCTTCATCGTCTGGACCTTCACCTTTTTGTTTTCCATTCTTTCGATCCTCTGTGAATGGTTGGACATGTTCGTTCGCGATCCTCTTCACTTCGGCAAGGCGAATGCTTGGCTCATCGAGCAGTATCAGTCATGCGACTCTGTCTTCCAGATCACTTACGGAGCTTTCATCACTTTTTGGTTCCTTCATCTATGTTACTGTGGTTTGCTTGTCGCTTTGGATGAGCTGCTTCACGCCTACGATGATCCTGTCTGGGCTGGCCTTCAACTCTTGGAGTTTGTAGATTATCTCCAGGCTCTTTCCATCCGCATCTTTACTGGTATCATCTTCGGTATCCTCAACGTCATTACCAACTCAGCCATTTTCATCTACGAAATGACGGAACACGGCCTCGGCTCTCTGATTATCCTCCTCGGCATCTTTGCCCTGTTCCAGCTATGCTATTACCTCTTCTTCTACGACCCCACTGCCGAAGAGAGACACGCCCCCAAGCCTCTTAAGAGTATTCTCAAGCAGACTACAGAAAATGCACTCCAGTCTCAAATGACCAGCTCCGAGTGCGGCTATGGAATATTTGCCAGCCCAAAAGTAACTCCCATTCCGATAACACCTTACAACCCACCATGGAGAAGCAGCAGCGGTTGCTTCCGAGTACCTACTCCCTCTACTGGATCTTCCAACTCATCTCTCGACAGAACTCCATCCCGGAGGCGTCCCAGTCCTAAGTCCAACAAGCCCCCCGGAGCCTCATATGTCTCAGTTTCACCCAAGTCCGCCGAAAAGCTTCGTGCTGGTGGCTATGGTGTTCCAGAGCCTACCAGAGAGCCAACTTACTCCTGGATCAAACCCGTCACACCTGAAAAACTCATCCATCTCCCACGTATCCAGCTTCGCGTCCGACGCAACCCTCAGCGAGACTAGGAGGTCGCTAAAAGGAAAGCGGAAGCCGAGGAAGAGGGAAGATTCATCCATTCCATCGTGCCCACACAGGACCAGTGGGTCTACTCTTCTCTCGATGCCGTCGAGCGACGACTCAGGCACATCACCGAAGACGTTGAAGAACTCGCCACAAAAGTCACTTCATTCTGTGAAGCTGCCACTATCCAACCCATCCCCGAACCCTCAGATGATCTTCCAGCCTCACCCCGAACACAAAAGCGTGCGGCTACAATCCTCGAAAGAGAGCGCGTCAAGGCTGCCAAGAAAGAGCATGCCCCCAAGATCGAACATGCCGCAATGGCCATCCTTCAGCAGCAACACGGCGTTGAACAGCTCATGAAACAAATTCAGAATTTGATCAACCAGACAAAAGACCCTGTCGCTGGCGCAGCGGGCCGCGAACTGGAAGATTATAGAGTCAAAGTGAAGAATATATTTGCTGATGCCAACCAAGAACTGATCAAGTCTCGAAACACTGAGGATCTTTGCGATGAACATCTTGCGAAGCTGGCAAACGAAGCCGGTCAGCTGAAGCGTCTTGATAAAGCTCACTTGCTTCTGTTGGAGATCAACGCTAGAAAGGCTGAGATGAAGGAGATGCGAGATTTGGGAATGACGATCAAATGCTAAGGATAACCAATTGGTCGTATACAGACTGACCACACACAACATCGACTGAACACATACGACCTCGACCGGCCACATACAAAAAAAAAAAACGACTAAACATATACAACAACGACTGGCAGTATATACCAGCGCCGGCTGGCATGTAACAACCGCAGACTGAATGCATTTACAGGACTAGGGATATGGCATTGGGGATTACATTTTAATGATAATAACGAGCTACGGATACGTATTATGCTTATATAGCATGGATGAAACATGCATGGATCAATCAAGATGGGGTTAAGGGTACACCCGAGAGCTTGGTTTATGTACTTGTAACTGCGATAGATTACTTTGAGATTAGATGGTGTTGCTATTTACAGTACCTTCTGTTTCACTAATGCTCAAGTGACGTCTGGATAGTTATCAAAGGTAGCATGACAGGACGAACGGTATGGACTGTGATAAATCTTGACTGGTGATGAACTTGAGCATACATCTGGTAGGTTCACTAACAAGACACGATGATGAATCACATTGATCAAATAAAGTAAGAAGATTTATGTACTTGATTGTGACAATATCTTTGATTGCCAATCCTTGTGTGTAGATAAATTGGGTATCGCACATAAACAACGCATGTAGTCATAAAGACAGTTCCAGAACCGATTACTCCTTATAGACCCGTTTGTGAATCCTCAAACCAGTTCCGCAACCAGCTCACATGCAGAACAGATGATCATCAAGACCACCGAAGAATGGAAAAAAAAGAAGGGAAGAAATCCGTTTAGTAATGAGGCGACTCCTCCTCCTTCTCGATGCCGTGAATCTCCCAGTAGAGACCACCCTTGGTCTCACCATCCTCAGCACCACACTTGACAGCTCCTCGAGCCGCCATCTCTGTCCCAGCAGAGTTGTCCAGAACAGCCTTTTGCATAATCCACACGATATCCTCATCACCAACCATCAAAGCCTTGTCCGCACGGACAGAAAACGCGCATGATCCTGACTTGACGACGTCGACGTGGCCGTCTCCGGTTGCATACTCCCTGTCGTCTTCGCACGCGCGAGGGATCATGAAGGTGCCGTTGCGGGATCCAAAGCTGGAGAGAAGCGCTGCGCAGTCGCGGTAGTTGGCTCGCAGAGTGTCCTTGGGAGCTTCGCGGTCGACATAGCTGTTCTCGTCACATGCCTTGATGGAGTGGTCGCTGGCGGCCCAGTAGGTGAAGGCGTCTCCAGAGGCTTGGGGGGCTGAAGTGGTGACGGCGATCATTTCATCTTTGGTTGGCGTGACAGCAGCAGGTGGTGGTGGTGCATAGTTCGCAGGCGCAGGCGCAGCTGTAGCGAGCCCGATGAAGACAGTGACGAGGCAGACGAAACGCATCTTTGGTGGTTTTGTTTTGTTTTTGGTCAATCGTGGTTTAGAAGATCGTTTGTTTGAGAAAGAAGAACAAAAGCACAAATCGATTGTGATTCAAAAGAGTGTAACGAAGACGGGACCAGCGGGTGATCAACACCGGAATTGAGAGAGGTTGGGTTAAACGAGTGACTGAAAAAAGAAGGTGAGAAAGAGAAACGAAACGAAAACGCTACGCGCTGCGGCGATAGAAGAGAAAGATGTTGATCTTTTGGTGGGAAAAAAAAGTCGAGAGAAGTGTTTCAACGACAAGATTTGGGAGGAGAAGAGAACGAGAGATAGACTACTCGTAATAGTAAGTTAGAGAAGTCGGTGGCTCTAGAATTGAATGAATGAAAGACTGGCGATCAGACTGTTTCAAGTAGAGTGGACGAGTATGAAACAAGGATCACAATTGGAGATTTGATTGAACAACTTGGTTAAGAAAAGAAAATGTATTTTTGGATTGAGAAAATTCGGAAAAAATAGTCCTGTCGGTGTTTTACTGATATTAAGTCTCTCGTCAGAGTCTGAAGTGTTGAAGCGGGTTCTGTTAGATTGCGATGATCACTCAGTGGAGGGTTTTTTGGTGTTTGTCCAGTCTTTTGCTCACAAGGACCAGCCTGGTTGTTTCGTGTTTAATGCCGTGTTTATGCAGCGTCATGAGAAAGGAAATGCAGGAAACAAGAGATGAAAAGTGATGGCTATTTAATTTATTAGATACTCATGTTGATTAATGATTGAACTATCTGGTGTTTAGGTATCTGATGTTTTGAGGTGGTGTGTCAAAGACCGGTATAATACAGAGTAATAAGGTTCAATGTCAAGGTTATAAATATCATATGTTTCTTCTTTAGAAACAGACCAGCTAAACTGTCTTGTCTTGTGCCGTCTTTCCTTATTCTCCCTTTGAAACATTCCGTGTGCACTGCCTTGGCTAGATGTCCATGCCCATGCCCATGCGCATAACTCACAGCCTTGCATCTAGCTGAGATCAGCACGCTTGAACCTGTTGAGTTGACAGTCTGCCAGGTACCGAGACCCTATAACTTGGTAGTGACTGCAATCAAACCTGTCAATACAGTTTCGATGCAACTTCCCCTCACTTTTCCTGCAAACTTTATATGTTGCATTCATTGTAACTCTCGCGATACCTTCACCATCGGCTCTTCTCCAGGCAGACTCCAGCTGCCATGCCCCGGGCCGACAGTGGAGCAAGTGACGCTTCAGTGGAAAGACTGCCCCCACCTTCAACGGTTCATCACCCCCAGTCTAGGGAGTTTGATGACGCGAGGGGCATTGACCACTCACGGGAGTTTGAATTCCTTTCCTTTGTTGAAAATGACTTCATTCTTTCGTCCATCTTTTTCTTCAACACCCAATAAATCTTGGCTACACAACCAATACTGTACTGTACAGTATCTTATTGCTTATTAGCATTTACTATGAATGGCTCGCTTGTCAATGTTATATCGGCCGAGAGATTGAGTTGAGAAATGACGATTTATATGCTGATTCATATGACCCTCTTTATTAAGCCCGCCTATACCCATTCTTGGGTTCCATCATTGATTGCACTATAACTCGGGGTCTTGTTCTTGGCTCCGTTCTTGGTTCTTGGCTCCACGATGAACAGTAACAAAAAACCTGAAAACTCAACACATGTTGGTCGGCGCATGTGACCCCCAAAAAAGAAAAGGGCCGTTGTTGATGATGGAATGGCTCTGATGATCTCGGGTCATGTCCATTCACTCGGATCATCGGTCAACCTCTTACAGGCAGTTCCAGTAGCTGCTAGAGGACCCTTCCTTTTTGATGGTTTGTTGAATGTAACCTTGACTCGATTCCCGAGACCCGGACAAAATGTCTTGTCTCAGTTAGGGATGGATGAATGGATGCATGTTACTGTAACCGGGACCCATCCTATCCAATTCCTGATATCATCGTCATCATAAACCCGATGGAATGGGTATTAACTAACAAAATTGTCAGCTGAAGAGGGAAAAAAGGAAACTTCATAGTAAGTCAATTGGAACCAGTTCTTCTTCTCGTGGCACATTGTACGTAACTCTGTAAATTCCAATCGAAACCCAATTCCTCTTCAAACTCTCCATCTTTTTATTCTCTTTTATTCTTCATATTGTTAGTCTCTTCAACGCCCATCATGAAAACTGCCTCTCAACCTTCAGCTCCTCACAACGCAGCAAGCAAAATAAAACATCTCGTCGGCAAGATTCGCCGCCACTCACATCCTCCGCCACCCGAATCATCCTCTGTCTCTCCCGCATCATCCGCGAACCCTTCTCGAGAATCCTCATCATGTCCAATTCCACATATCGGCAAGCATAGCCAGCGTAACAGCCGGCGTGGCTCAGCCGCAGAGGAAGATGAACGCGTGCACGACCTGGAACTTTGGAATTCTGCTTACGATGCTCTGAAGAGAGATCATGCATCTTCTAATCTTGTACTGGCTTATGAGAGTATCATTTCTCACGCCTTGCCTGATTCGCTAAGACCCGGGTATAACGGGAATGGCAATGGACTACCGACTGAGGGTGAAAGGAGAGTTGAACTCATGATGATGATTGCAAAGTCTGGTCTAGAGCGTGAGGTCAAGGAAGTTTCCCAAACGGACTCGGGCGATGGTGATGCGAGAGAGAATCTGATTCAGACACGATCGATTATAGCTTCATTACTCGACGATCAGCCCAGCGCCGCCATCGCATGGGCGGGTTTCTGCTCTCTAACACCTGTAGGATCCAATCCCAACCCATTGAATAACGAAGCTAACTCTGTCTCTAGCTACTCCTTGACCCTCTTCTCCGACACGACGATATCCGTCTTGGCTTCGTCGATATCACGAATGCCATTCCTCACTATATGACTCTCCACCGCGTCCTCCATCCTTCATCATGGACGTCCCTCCCTGACTTCCAACGTCTGCAGCCCCATCTTTATCAAACACTCCTAGACCTCTATCGCCGCATCCTTGAGTATGAGATGAACATTGTCTGCGCCGCTGCGAGCGCCTGGAACATGGCCGCTCGCAACGTCGTCGACTGGCATGGTTGGAAGACCATGGCCGATGCCGTGCGTGAGTCCGACGCCGAGCTGATGAGTCATGTTGAGAAAAGCGGCACTGATGAGGCGAGGGCTATCATGGAGGCTCAGAGGAAGCTCGATCCTGAAGGAGGAGGGCGCGGTGAGCTTGAAGATGATGTTTCAAATCACGATGCGTAAGAAATTAAAGAATGAAAGAGAAGTAAAACATCAAGTTAGTAAAACGGGCAACGGCACTGCAAAGCGAGTTTTTGTTATCATTTGTGTAACGAGTCAATTGATTTACTGCCAATAGTTACATAAGAGATCTATTCATTTTTACCTACCGCAATGCAAACTCCAGTCTTGATACTTTTTGACGACCTACCTGAGGCCAGTCTGATCGGGAAATCTGATTGCAATTTTATACACCAACAAGAAACGCTCATTTTGTTAACCAACTCCAAGTCTTGAGGGGGGTATCTCCAAAAGAGATCCATCCAAAGAAACACATCGGAAGACTCCGAAATCAGAGTCCAACGACGCCTGTCTTAGGGAGAACACCTTGCTTATCAAGGTTACTCAGGCTTCTAACGTACTCGTTCAGACGTCGCCAGCGACTGGCATCTTGAGGGAAATCAATCGCACCCATCATGACTAACCATCCGGGCACCTGATCACGAGTCACGAGCTCGTACACGCGACGGACGATCTGTAAGAACTCGGCCTGAGGCTTCATTGCAACAGCGTACAAATGTCGCACCAGGTCAGCCCAGCCAGAGATGAAGTCAACGTCAAACGTCGACTCAGGATATCGGAATTCCAAAGTGTTGTACTTGGATACCACAAGCGCACATCGAGTCGTCGTGTGCTCCATGCCCTCGTCGAATTTGCGAAGTCCTACATCGAGACTAGCGAGGCTTGGTTCCGCCCAAAGACGTCGCATGGCTCCAAGAAGGCGTTTGTCAACCTTCTTGCGCCAGCTCAGCTGTAACATGAGCTCGTCGAGGGCTCTAACAAGCGCTGCACCCTCGCCCCGGACTTTTGGCTCACCGGCTTCCTTGGCGAGCTTGGATTCGACACTGATGCGTGCCGAATAAGGAGACGTGGAGCGGAATGGATGACACAGAGGATACAGCAGAGTGTCCTCGAGCAACCAAACCAAAGTAGAGACACGCCGGGCTGTCTGGAGCGTCATGTTGCCAGCGTCGTTGACGTGTAAGTGCAACCCGCAACCAGAATTGAGTCCAACTACCGTATTGCCCTGCACTGCCTTGAGGCACTTTCGGAGGGTAGGTAGCCCCTCTCTGAACTCTTCAGGACGAGTGAGGATTGGGCTGTTGAGTTCAGTTCCGAACCAGTCGTATTTGTCAGAAGGTGTCTTGCCAGACTTACTAACGCAGTCTCTGGTGATATGGACCTCGGGAACGACGAACCAGGTGTCGGCCTTGCGGATTGGTCCAGCCGAGTCCGCGTCCATCTTGCCTTTATTCCATACTCGAACTTGTCCGCTGCTTTTAGTGAGCGGAAGAACTGATGTGTCGGGGGGCAGGGCAGGGCTGGAGGACTGAGGCTGAAAGACGTCACACGACACAGCAACACCAGCGCTGGCGATCGTGTCGCATACCTTATGAATGACCGGGGGCTTAATCTCTGTATAGTCTCCCATCACGAGGCCCATATAAGTGCCTTGCGACGAAGGACAAACCCATCGAGTCTCGCCAACCACAGCGTCGGAGTCAAGGATCTGCAGTGCAACCATAAACTCCAGCTCAATGCCGACGCAGATTGAATCTGGGACCTCCATTTTGACGTCCGTATCGGGATTTGCAGGGAGCTCTTCTTTGTAAGGGAAGTATTTGTCTGTCCGGATATTGTGATAGTTTTTCAACGATAGCAAGAAAGACGCTGCAGAGCAAGCAGATGAGACTCGAGCCCGCAAAGGGCCATGATTTATAGCTGACACTTCCATCTTTGAACACGATAGAAAAGGAAGAGTAATAAAGAATAATGTTGTTGTTTTGTTCTGTTCGTCTTTTATATGTCAAAGGGTTGAAGATCGTGACCGGTATGAGACTGGTGTGTCGGTAAGGTAAAAGGAACACCGGGAGGTACATATATATATCAGCAATTGTTCCCCGAAGAGCGGTCAGAACTCAATAGCGAATTGAGGCTGTGAATTAAAACTTAGACTTGGATGTGCATTGTTAGAACCTGCTAACACGGAACAAGCTTTTTAACAATCAAGACTGTTGCTGTCAAAGCGGACCAGCCACCAACCGGCAATGCCCAACCCAACTGCTACAAAGCAAAGCATGGGACATAGGGTGATGATGATGCTTCTTTCATGTGCTAAAGATATGGTATCTCGTTCAAGGGCCATTGTGCAGACCGTACAAAGTAGGTCAGAGAAGGAACAGAGTAACACCTCTCTACCAGGCTCACTCTGACTGGTTAAGAACGTGTGATTTTTAAGGGTAGTGGTAGTGGTAGGGTGATCTATGCACCCAATATTTTGACATTTTGGCCGGGGGGATCAAGATTGGACAAGAAACTCTACCTATGGAACTCTACAACAATGGGGATGGCCTGTGAGTCGTGGAGAGTCTCGTGATTTCGGTTGTGGTGGGAGTTTTCTACTTTTTGGTAACCCACCTTTCAGGCTGTTTTGGGCTGTAGGTGTGATTGATTGATGAAGCTTATCGTAGCATTGTGCCATAGAAATGTGTTGAACAGTCGCCTCGGTGAGAAATAGTTGACTTTGACTCACACGAGATGGACGCAAAGGAGGGAGTGAGAAGGCGTACTAAAGTTATTCCGACACAGCCAATCATTGAGCTGCATAACTACCTCTCACTAAATGCACCCAAAAATGATGGTCTCGCATCTTCATGTGTTTGCACTGATATGGAGAGTAGAGTAGGTTTGGGTGTTTATAAACATGCAATAAATAATTGACCGCTATACTAGACATTATCCCACTAAAATCTGACCAATCCTTTCTGTCGTCAAAGTCACTAGTAGTTAGTTTTAGCTTGCCTAGCTGACCCCGGCTCTCTCTTTGATTGATTGATTCATGGGTGGGCTCCAGAAACGCGACTGCGCGCGTTGGACTCCAAATTAATTGACAACTTCAACTTCCACTATCAAAGTTGGGCAATTATCTAAACATCCCTACCTCGACTACCCCCATCATATCCTCCAACCTACTCCAATCGCATCCTATTCGAATTGATCGCGCACGAAATAGAAGCTCAAATATTGTTGATACAGCTCTCGACTTCGCCCTCCACCACAGTCTGATTGCTCCCTGGGCATGCCGCTCAACTTTTCATAATGCACATCATCAAGCCTTCATGGCTGAGCCATAGCGGCGAGCAAAAGGATTTCGAAGTTTACAGTTGTCATGTTTCACCAGACGGCAAACGTCTTGCGACCGCAGGCGGCGACGGACACGTGCGAGTTTGGTCCACCGAATCTGTCTACAATGCCAACACGCCAGATTACAACAAGCCGCGCCAGCTCTGCCATATGAGCCATCATCTTGGCACCATTCACTCCGTTCGATTCTCTCCCAACGGTCGTTATCTTGCCAGCGGAGCCGACGACAAGATCATCTGCGTATACCACCTCGACAAAAGCCCTCCAGCTGCCACCTTTGGCACCAACGAGCCTCCGCCCGTCGAGAATTGGAAGACGTACAAGCGATTGATTGGTCACGACAATGATGTTCAAGATCTTGCTTGGTCATACGATTCCTCGATACTTGTTTCTGTTGGACTTGACTCAAAGGTTGTTGTATGGTCAGGGCACACCTTTGAGAAGCTTAAGACGCTTCCAGCACACCAAAGTCACGTCAAAGGAATCACTTTCGACCCTGCAAACAAATTCTTTGCGACAGCAAGCGATGACCGAACGATCAAAATCTTCCGATTCACCTCTCCCGCGCCGAATGCGACACAGCATGACATGGTTAATAACTTTGTCCTCGAGACTACGATCAGTTCTCCGTTTAAGAGCTCTCCACTGACTACGTACTTTCGACGATGCTCGTGGTCGCCTGATGGAAACCACATAGCTGCCGCCAATGCTGTCAACGGACCTGTCAGTTCTGTCGCTATCATCGAACGAACGAGATGGGATAGTGAGATCAACTTGATCGGTCATGAAGCCCCGACGGAAGTGTGCATGTTTTCGCCTAGACTTTTCCATACCAGCAAGCCTGACCCAAGCGTTGATGATAAATCGCCGTCGCTTGTCACTGTCATTGCTTCGGCTGGTCAGGACAAGACATTGAGTATCTGGAACACGAATACGTCCAGGCCTGTGGTCATTCTACAAGATCTGGCAGGCAAGTCGGTATCTGATCTGGCCTGGACCCCAGATGGTCAAACACTTTTTGCATCCAGCTTGGACGGCAGCATCGTAGTTGTCAAGTTTGGCGAGGGCGAGCTTGGCTGGGTGGCCCAGCCCGAGGAAAACGATAAAGCGCTACAGAAATATGGTGCATCAAGAAAGGGTATGGGTATCGCCGAGGATGTTGATGGCCTCATGCTAGAAAACCAGAGCAAGGCAGGAGAGTCACGAGCCGTGGAGTCAAGAATGGGTGCCCTTATGGGCGATCTTCCTGATTCTACCAAGGAGTCGACACCCGTCACCAACGGTACCAAGTCTGCTGCACCTACATCAAAACCAGCTACAAATGGCTCAGCCGAGACGGAAAAGGAGAAAGAACCGGAGAAGGAGCCAGAAAAGCAGCCAGAAGAGGCGGCC
Source organism: Fusarium citri (assembly GCA_004367485.1). Lineage (NCBI taxonomy): Eukaryota > Fungi > Ascomycota > Sordariomycetes > Hypocreales > Nectriaceae > Fusarium > Fusarium citri. The sequence continues at coordinate 127,989 of QHHH01000067.1, forward strand.
GACAAGACAGCTTCGCGTGTCAAGGAGCTCAAGTCTCGAGTCACGATTGGCAAGGATGGCAAAAAGCGAGTAGCGCCTCTATTGGTATCTTCATCAGGGACAGGCACATCTTCGTTGCCGCAGACTCAATTGGTCGGAACAACGAGTACCAACAAGGCAGCTCAAAATGATGCGCCGCAAACAAGTCTTGATCTTACCAAGCCATTTGACGGACTGCCCAAGGGTGGCATTGCTGCTATGCTACTTGGTAACAAGAGAAAACTAAATCTGGGCGAAGCTGAAGAAGATGAGGAGCCATCCACCAAACGCGCAACTACAGGGCCTACCCCTATCGTTACTAACGGGCCTGATGGTGTTGAGCCGGCGGCTCTTGTGCCTGTTCAGAACGGTGTCGTGCCCACCCCAGAGTTTCTCAGGCCGGCAGTGATGAACCCATCAATCTCATTCGCTCAGGTCAGACTGGCGGTGCCAAAGATTAGATCACATATACTTCGACCTTTGGACAGGGGAGTTCTCCACGGCGACAGCTCATTAGAGGAAGCAACCAAAACCCCAGAGAATATCATTCTCGAAGCCAAGAACGATTCAAATCCCCGAGATCCCTCACATGTAATCGTCAGCAAGAGAGGTGGTCTTATCTGGGAGGAGTGGCTCCCTCGGGCTATCATCCTAGTAACAGCTACCAAACATTTCTGGGCAGTTGCCTGCGAAGACGGTTCCATTCACACTTGGACTCCTGCTGGTAGAAGGCTCTTGACTCCGATAATATTGGAGTCACAGCCTGTCATCCTGGAAGCGCGCGATCATTGGTTGATGTGTATCACAGCCACTGGCCTCGCTCACGTCTGGGACTTGAAAACCCAGTCCTCCCCCAATCCTCCGGTGTCATTAGGACCAATCTTGGATATCGCCACAACCTCGTTGAACCAGCATAGTGCCACACCTGGCCCAGGCATCACTTCTGCTCACCTCAACTCCACCGGCCATGTTATTGTGACCCTGACAAACGGTGACGGCTACTACTACGCCCGGGAGATGTTCACGTGGCAACGTCTTAGCGAAGCTTGGTGGGCCGTGGGTTCACAGTACTGGAACTCCAACGATTCGTCCATTTCTGCCCTGCAGTCTACAGCTGTTGGCCCAGCTTCAAAGGAGGGCAAGGACAAGGAATCTGGAAAGGCAACCGTTTCGTCTGGCATCATACCTTTCCTCGAACGTCATACAACCAACGAGTATCTTCTTAAGGGCAGAGCCTATGGGTTGCAGCGTATCATTAAGATGGTTGTGCAGCGCAAGGAAGCCGAGAACCTGGAAAGCAGTGTGAGTATTGCTCATCTGGAAACCCGAATCGCCGGTGCTTTGCAACTCGGAGCACGAGAGGAGTTCCGCCTGTACCTGTTCACATATGCCAAGCGACTAGGAGCTGAGGGGGCAAGGGTCAAGGTTGAAGAGCTCCTCAACAGTCTCCTGGGAGGTATCCTTGAGGAGGATGAGGATGAAGAAGAGGAAGATGATGGCAATGGCTGGTTCAGCAAAGAAGGCGATTTGTGTGGATGGGATCGCAAGGAGCTGCTGAGGGATGTAGTAATGATTCTTGGTAAGTGCTGGACACAACATTCCTTGGCCAAGATATATGAGCTAACCGTACAACAGGTAAATACCGTGAGCTTCAGCGATTGACTCTACAATACGCCAAGATCCTCGATATAAGCCTAGAGGATGGACCAGTAGATGTCGAGCATATGGATGTGGAGGCTTGAGGTGATTCAAGCTTGTATGTATCATTATAGTACTACTCCCGAGGGAGAGGGCGGGAATTCTTTTCTTGTTTAACAGACAAACTTGGCGTTGAGGGCTTATCTTTATCTATTGGGGATGGTAAAGCGGTGCGGACTTGGGGTACGGGCGATAGATTACTGTTGGTACTCGTCGATGCGAAAGAACGCCTGGTTAATGAAGGGCATGCAATCACAACCATGCCGTGTTATGGTGAAGAGTGTATTGATTGGTGAAGGTCCATGACAAATTCCATTACTGCATGAGTGAAGTAATTTCTCGACACATCGTTATCTCTTATTGTTCCGAGGTGGTTTGTTGTCGGTCGCACCAAAGAGCCAAGTCTCGACGTGGGGAGTGATCACATGAGGTTGTTTACAGAGGAGCAAAGAGCAACACGATATGATGGCATCGTCAGTTAGCAAATGAGTGCATCATCACCCCCACGCTGTTGTTTTCTCGGTGGCCGGATCATTTCCTCCGAGTAGAGCAAAGCTAAGCAAAGCAGGAGGTTACTGACTGAGCAACTGCCCGAAGTGAGGCTCAACTCTGCGCAGAGACTGGCACTGCACTGCAACTGCTCGCAGCTGCCGCCTGCAGCATTGAATCACCTGCCAACTTGCATCTCCCTATTCTCGCCTGAGGATACAATAATCTTGGTGGACTGGGCTACTACCAAGTACTTGACCCCTCCTTTGCTTTTGTTATTCTTGCCATCCTACTTTCTTTCTATTCTTCATACTTTGATTCATCGCATCTACTTTACTATCTGAATCGACAACAATCACAAGACCCTTTCGCTCGTCTGAGACGACGCGATACTCTGCTCGGTACCTAAGGTGCCTTCACATTCCTTTCTTACGTCTTCGCAATACTTCCCCTCTTCACCTTTCCACCTCGTCTGGTCAACCTTTGTCCTGGCCTATTCATCCTTATAGCCCTTGACACTTCACTTCTTACACCCCCTTCACCTCATCAAGATCACCCAAGCACTCTCTTCTGCCTCTCATCATGGCAAGGGGCCCTCCCTTTACTCTTAGGCGGGCAAGCATCGCTGCTCTCCTTTGCTCTACCTTTTTCGCGTATGACTCTGTCTTGGCTTTGCCCACTGATCGTCCGGTTAAGGCAGCCTTGGTGGCCCTGGTTAAGGACAACGACATCGACGCTACGCTTTCCAGCATCAAACAATTTGAGGACAAGTTCAACAACCGCTACCTGCATGACTGGGTCTTCTTCAGTGTCGAAGATCTCTCAGAGGACTTCAAGGAGAAAACCTCTAACGCTACAAATGCCACTTGTATCTTTGAGGTCGTTCCAAAGGAGAACTGGAACGCCGCGGAATGGGCTAAGCTCTCCCAACAGTGCATCTTTCCGGATGTCAAGATTGACACCGACTCCCCAGCTCTCAAGGCCATCGCCAACATCCGCCAGATGAAGCCATGGAACTCGGCCCCTTTTGTTAAAGAGAAGCGTCTCGGATACTATGAATGGTTCTTGAGAGTACAGCCAGGCGTAAGTACAAGTTCGGATTAGCGGTATGTGAGACATGGCAGATAACCAGGCGCTGATATCATACAGGCTCAGCTGGCCCAAGATATCCCTTTCGATGTTTTTCGTTTCATGCGAGACAATGGAATCGCCTACGGGTCTAGCCGAGCTGCTCTTGGTCAAGCCCACCTGCCTTACCTGTCTCCTCGAATCAAGTCCTTCGTTGACAAGCATTCGGGGTTCCTCCACCAGGAAACCGACGTCGCATGGCTTATTGAGAATGATACAGGCATACTCACGCAGACCAACTCCTTGGATGAAGGCTTTGAAGACTTGGTTGACGAGGGCAGTGACGAGCTGAGGTCGCGGGTCATCTAGGAGAGCCGCCCCAGCGGTCCAAGCCGCTCGGCGACTAAAGGGTTGCAGACCAAGACGGTTTCCATCGACGAAGCCCAAGATGAAGGCGAGGCATCATCTTGGCTCAGCGAGTGCTTTGCGTCTTGGCTAGCTGACATTCTTGGGAACAGTCTCTTCCCTAACTTCGAGATTGGATCACTGTCTTTCTTCCGCAGCCCTAGCCACGCTGTTTTCTTTGATCATCTCGACAACGCAGGCGACCTTCAATTTCACCGAGTGAACGATGCACCAATCCACAGCCTGAGCGAGAACATTTTCCTCCCTCGAGAGAGCGTCTGGAACTTTCGCACGATGGAGACCAAGCTTCGCTCTCAACATGGCGACGAGCAGAGCCGATCGGAGCGTCTCCAAAACAGTGAGAAGTGCATGATCAACTTGGATAAATCTAACCTGAACAGCAGTGTGAAGAAGGGCGACACTCACGACGCGATGGTAGCTCTGCTCAAGTCGTGGGATTTGATGGCCCAAGACGTGGGAGCGCAGAGCAAGAGTCCGAAGCTGATTTCGGGTAACACGTGGATGGGAAAGACGAACGGGGGTGCTGGGTGCTCGTTTATTTGGTTCTGGCGAAAGGCACTATCTGATGATCTAGGATTTGGATGGAAGGTTGATCTTAGCTGCTTGGATGATGGGATGAAGGGACAGGTAAAAATCAACGTCTAACATGTGTATCGTACTATAGTGAACCGTAGAATCAGGAGTTCACCGCCTCGCAGGTCGAGGCCAAGCAGTCGATACAGGCGATCACTATTTGCTACTGTATAACAATAAGAGAGAAGTTGCTGAAAAGAACCGAGCGAGCGGTGAGCGAAGTGATGTATTACGAGTGTATCCTGTGGTCTTTGTGTAGAGCTGAGACATGACATTGTGCTCACTATGGCTGGGCCCGAGAAAAAAGGCGCCTGCATCGGGCAACGGCAGATGTCACACATTGCATGGAGGTTACACGGCGCCTTTGGCGCGTGTTTGACGTGAAAAAGAGGCCATCAACTATGAATGGATGTCGACGTGGCTGGTAGTGCTGCAGGATATGATATGCGTGAGCTCAAGCGGTACGTCACCAGGCGGTCTAAGACGAGAGACAGATGACGCCATTAAGCGTTTGGTATTTAGTTGGAACATGTTTGCAGGAGATGTCAGCTAATGGCAAAAGATCGGAGCTTCTGATTGTGTTGTTCATCATGACGTACGAAACAAAACATAGCAGAGCAGGTTGGAATTAGCTGAGGATATGGATCTTTTGAACTCGTAAACGAGTGGAGGTCTGTGGGGTTTCGATGACGATCGGCGCCGGCGCGATCGGAGCCGGGGAGGAGCAAAGACGAATTTAGTTTGAGATCCGAGATAGACAGATGCAGTACTTTCGTTTCGTATTGGTAAATGATATAATGTGGTTGGTTTGGAGTCTGTGTATACGAGGAGATGTCTGAGAGAGAAGCAATCCCAGAAACCATCACAGCTTCAGCTTCAAGTTCAACTTCAACTTGCACACCGTTGGTTCAAGTATCAAGGCAATCACTTCCATTTCCATATAAAACAAGGATGAGCCTTTCATCTTCTGCCTTATAAGGATACCATGCTCTCATTCTTTGGTGATAATACACTGCATCTATCGTCTATCTCGACAGAGAATCAATCGTTGATGGCCCATTTTATATGACTGCACCGAAGCGAGAAAGCCAAGACAACCAAAGATCGACCGCCGGTATCCGTATTGGAAACCTTTTTCCTTGTTCCTGAAAATGGGCTGGGTTGTATCCTGGTGGGCAGGGATAATAAGGGGCCAGGGGGCTTGGACAGGACAGGGGGGGTTTAAGCTCCAGCTGCTTGTTAGTGGTCATTGCGTATCGAGTCAATGCTGAAGCTGAACTGTGTTTAAGAGAAGAGATTGATGCTGCGAGATGGAAATATAGCTATTAAAATCTTGACCAATGCTATCTCGTCTGTATGAAGTTCCATTATTAGATGTGGCGTATATGAGTCGAGTCTCATTTTGCTGAAAAAAGAAACATCTGCAAGGAGGCATCAGTCCGGTAGTGCCCCTCCTCCCACTCTAGCCCCTGATTTCCCTCTGTCAGCCCCTCAGAGCTTAGCAGTAGCTAGCTGCCCTCTAGCGTAGTGGGAATCCATGGACGCCATGCCACATGTCTTCCTGCCTTACCTGGCTGAGTATGGCATGGCATGGCATGGTCTCCTATTTTTAAAGACAAAAGACAAAAGGCCATTGGAAGTCAATTCTAAAAGTGCAGTGCAGTGCAAGGGGCTTCACTCCAGGTTTCCTTCCATTTCAGGTTGGTTCCATTGGTAACTGCAACTGCAACTGCCTGTGGTTGTGGTCGTACCTACCCCAGGGTTTTTGTATCCATTGCCAGACGGAGACTTCCTTTTTTGAAGTTGGTCCTCCCTCCCCGCCTCTTTCTCAACGTCCTTTTCTTTTTTCCTTTCTCCTCTCCTCTCTTCTTCCTCTTCCTGACAATTCATTCTTTTCCTTCAGCATTACTTCTACTGTTAATCAAGCAGACCCTGACGTTTCAGTACCCAAATGGCGAGCACGGACTCACGACGTTGAATTGGCAGTGACTGTACTCTTCCAAGACATTTGGCTCCCGAGCCTTGGCGGCAGCACGCGCTTGCGATCGCAGAGGGGCCCTTACACTTCCCGACGATACGATAATAGCTACGAGCATCGACTTTACGCAACGCAGTTATTGCAATTGCCTGAAATGATACCAACTATTCCTTTATTACCCAAACGAGCATAAGATATTTCAGGGTCTAGATTCGCTTAATCGGCACGCGAGTCATCGCAACGCATTCGCTTCTCGTTTGCTGTCGCATTGCATTTTGTTCCCAGCCAGCGTCGCAAAAGGACCCATCTTGGGTTTCAGAGCGCATTGTACTTCAACTCACCAGTTTTACATCGCGAATATCCTCCTTTTTTCCTTCGCACTCCTCCTTCGGCTTTTCCCCAACTTTACAATGGCGATCTTGGAGGCTTTTCCCAAGGCCTCGCCTGCTAGTCAGGCTGTCTTCTTGGGTCTGAGCAAGAAGCAATGGGCATTAACAACAGTACGACTTCCTTGTTCGATTTCCAGTTATACTATGACAGGAGCTTTATTTGCGAACCAAGGTGCTAACATGATATAATAGTTGACTTTTCAAAACTCTGCCCTCATTATTGTAAGCTCTATCCCAATAGGACCTCCTTGACCCTGCTAACATTGCCCCAGATCATGCACTACTCCCGCGTAATGCCCCCCTCTGGCGACCATCGTTACTTCACTTCGACCGCTGTCTTCCTCAATGAAATCATTAAGCTTGCCGTTTCTCTCTCCCTGGCTATATACGATACTTCCAAAACCTTAGCCCCTACGACACCAGCGACAGTTCTTTTCGAGCAAATCTACAATTCCGTTTTTGCGGGCGATGGGTGGAAGCTTGCGATCATGGCTGCATTTTACACCCTGCAGAATATGCTGCAGTATGTTGCTGTCGGTAATTTGGATGCGGTCCACTTCCAAGTGCTGTATCAGTTGAAGGTATGTCTCATTGCAGATCGTCGTCGAGCCTTGGCAGAATGATCTTCGCCGAATGGGTGTGCTGACTTGACATGCAGATTCTCATCACGGCCCTTTTCAGTGTCGTCCTGCTGCGTCGACACTTGGGACCTAAGCGCTGGCTTGCTCTCATTATTCTTACTCTCGGTGTAGGCGTCGTCTCCCTTCCTCAGGCCGACTCATCATCGAGCTCCTCCAACATTCCTCTCCGCCACATGACGGACCATTTCTTCCCTCGCTCGCTCCACGAGCTGGGTCATGTTCCCATCGACAACAGCCAAACTGGCCATCTCTCCAAGCGCTCTGCTACCTACCAAGGAATTGACCATGACATCCCCCCTCCGGACCCTCTCATGAATTACTCGGTTGGTTTGGTCTCAGTTTTGGTGGCCGCCACGGTGTCGGGCTTGACTGGCGTCTATTTCGAGAAGCTCCTCAAAGAGAGCCACACTCAAGCCAGCGTCTGGATTCGAAATGTCCAGCTTAGCTTCTACTCCATCTTTGCCGCGGGACTGGGAGGTGTCATATGGCAAGATGGCGAGGGCATCAGCGAGCATGGCTTTTTCGAGGGTTATAACTGGGTCGTGTGGAGTGCGGTTGTGCTGCAAGCAGCTGGTGGCATGTTGGCAAGCGTAGTAATTCGCGATGCCGACAATATTGTCAAGAACTTTGCGACAAGCATCAGCATCGTCATCAGCTTCTTGATTAGCATCATGTTGTTTCAATTCGAGGTGTCACTAACAGTAAGTCAAGCTTGATGAGTCACGAAGCTTTAAATATTAACACGGTTTGCAGTTTGTCCTTGGTACTTTCCTTGTGCTCCTATCAACCTGGATCTACAATGGATCTGATCGCGCTATTCGCCGCCCTCCACCAATTCAAATCCATAGCTTCGAGAAGCCAGCTATCGAGCCCACTCAGACTCCACGCAACCTTGCAGCAAGCCGACTGAGTCTCAACCCTATGGACAGCCCAATGGGCCTGACTACAAGCCGTCCAAACACACCACTGCTACCCAGGACGCCCAGCAAATCTAACTTTAAGAGAGATGATTAATCTTTCAACTGGATGATATTATCACACAGTCGAGTACGAAATCAAACGTATTCAAAATTTCAGTTATGAATTCGAACGAAGATACGAACCACGCAAATTTGTGCAGCAGCGTTATATATAACCTGAATCTCCTTGGTACATTTTCCGAATAGATAAAAATACCTTGCTGTCGGTTTGAGCAATGTCTCATTCCTCACCCGTCGGCTCAGGTATGTTAGAGGGTGGGAAGTGAAAAGATACCCGTGCCCAAGAAGGTGTGGCATGATAGAATACCCCGGTTAGAGAAACATTGGATCTTAGATCAAGATTAGAGGTGGCAGAGACGGTGACTCCTTTGGGGCACGGCTCGTAAGTTGAAGGATATGGCAAAAAAAGCATTGGACAGAATACAAGTCCATGCATGATTCTCTGTTTTTACTTGGCAATGTGCTTCATTCATCCCGCTTCATGTGATCCAAGTTGGACCATCTTCATTTATTCCCTGGATATCACTCCTATATACATCCTCCATTACTTTTTGATGGCTTCAGGTTGCAGACATCTGACGCCTCTTTCATACGTAACGTTCGCAAAATTTTGCACTAATCTAGTGTAGAGACGAGATTCCTTTACATAATGACTTCGTTGACGACATCCTAAAAACTTGTTAGCGGGGTGGTCAATTTTACGAGTTGACATTTTAAACGTACCCTCTTCAGCTCCTTGTAGGGCAAGCAGACACAGTTCTGAACGCGGACCTCGTCACCGACACCACAGTCCTTGCCCAGGATGGTAATGCTCTGGACCTTGACACCATTCTTGATGATGCTGGTTGAGTGGCTGCCGACGGGAGTAGGAGTACCCTCAACACGAGCCCAAGCACCGACGCGGCTACCCCAACCAATAATGGAGTAGAGAACACAAGCGTCGTGCTTGATCTCAGAGTCCTCGAGAACGATACTCTCCTTGACACGGGCACCGGCGCCAACAACGACGCGGGGTCCAATGCTCACGTTGGGGCCGAGCTTAGCAGTAGGGTGGACTGTGGCGCTGGGGTGAATGAAGACGGGAGGAACGATGTTGGCGCTGGGAGTGGCGAGCTCCTCGGCGGACTCAGATTGAGCGGCCTTCTGAAGGTACAGGGCGTTGGCGGGAACAGCAGAGCCAGCAGTCTTGATCTGGCGCCAGAAGTCCTTGGTCTCGTAGACGTAGAACTGCTTGCTATCGGCCATATCGGACAAGATGTCCTGCTCCAGGCGAATGACCTCGCGCTTCTTCTCCTCGTCCTCGTCATCGTCGTTGGCGGCAATGTAGCTGTTCTCGAGGTTATCGGAAGAGGGGTAGGAAACGAGACGAGAGGGGCGGTCGAGGCGGCGCTTGATGGCGGAACGAATAGAGGGGAAGATGGCCTCAGTGGAGAAGAGGTAGACACCACAGTTGATGAGGTTGCTGATGCGCCCCTCGGGCTTCTCGACGTAGTGAAGAACACGGCGAGTGTGAGAATCGGAAACGATGCAACCAAAGTTTGTGGCAGCCTCGTCGCTCACACGGGTTCCGAGAATGACGGCCTCGGCATCCTTGTCGTTGAAAAGCTTGAGCATCTCCTCGAGAGGGAAAGAGCAGCAGACATCGGCGTTGAGGACAAAGAGGCGCTCAGGGCGACCCTTGAGAATAGCATCGCGGAAGTGGTACAGACCACCAGCAGTTCCAAGAGACTCGTACTCACGCAGGTACTTGATGGTGATGTCGGGGAACTCCTTGGCAGAGTCTCTGATGAAGTCGCGGAAGACGGACTCGTCGTAGTAGCCGATGATGTAGACCTCCTGGATCTGCTTGTTGGGGACGCGAGCGATGGAGGACAGGCAGTGCCAGATAATGGGGTGGCCGGCGACTTCGAACAGAGGCTTGGGCACGTCGAGAGAAAGAGGGCGGAAGCGAGTTCCTCGAGAAGGACCACCGACCTGTGAATTGGAAGCGATTAGTTACTCTTTTGTTGACTGACGTATGGATTGAGACGGTGAAGCTATTCATACCAGGATGACGGCCTTTGTGGCACCGCCCTGATCCCTGGAGCGATGGGCCATGGGAACGTGGAGAGACATGATGTTTATGTGGTTGTGGGGGAGTTGCGGGAAGGAGAAGTATAGAGGAAGAAGCTCGGTTCGGTGGGTTGAGCTTTGGGAATGGATGTTTGAAGTGGAGGGGAACTGCGACTGGACACTTGGAGAATTAAAGGCGGTCACCGAATAGGGAAACTGTTGTTGATTGATGGTGGGGGTGGATTTCTGCACGTGGGAAATAGGGGTTCTCGGTTCAGTCCTCAGCTTGGAATTGGTGAGGGGCTTACCCTGTATTCGTGTTGAAGAATCGTGATCTTGACACGTTTTTAAAGTTTGTATAAGATTATATTTTCTAGCAAATCCATTGAAACAATTGTGAATAATGGCCAGGTGCCCACTCGAATCTTGAGTTTGGGATATCAATTGAAGCTTATGAAGCAAGTTGGTAGGGGCGAACATGTAGCTGTAGCTATAGCTGTACTTGACGGGAGCTATTGAAGAACAAGCCACGGTGGATCATCAAAACATTGTAATTTCATGACTTTTTAGCGTTTTATTCTCGTACTGAGAGATTACATGGTAAATCCATAGAATGTAGCTTGAAAACGGTAATTGTCAGCTTGAAGAAATGTCTTCTGTTATCGATAGATGATGTAAATATTGTAACATTATGTCACTGTGGTCCGAATCATCCTTGAGTAAAACTGTCTTAGACAGTATGTCATCCATGGTTCGATTGCAGGCTTATTATCTTGGTCCTGTGTAAGTTTGAAGATAATTACAACTCATGAATGGTATCGCGAAACGCAGATAACTTCCAAGTCAATCTGGTTCTATAGGCTACAGTTGGAAGAACGGCATGAGATAGAAATGCATGAGCTTGAGAAACACTACTAATTTGTAAATGGTATGGCTAGCAGCCACGATTACTTTCAGAAGGGTAAAAATATCGGGACCCTATGTTGGGTCGATATCAGGAAGATTGAAGGAAGTACTACAACTCTTGCACTGTGATTTGTTGCAACACTCATACGTGAAGAACTATGATAGCTTCAAGCGCTCCACCATTAGAAAACTAGTGAAGATGGTTTGGTCTTCTATGAAACTGTATTTGAGTTGTGCGCACCAACTACAGGAAGGCAGTCTTCTGAGGCTTATAGATTGCCAAGCCAGTTAAGAAGCGAACTGTCGCTTGTTCTCTGATGAACACGTGGAACTACTTAGACTACCTACCTAGGTAGTTAGTAATTGCATCAGTCAAGATAATCAGCGGAAACAGTATCACGAGAACGGGCGTTGTTAAATTGATCGTCAATGTTGAAATATTTCTTCAATTATGTCATTTTTACATCGTGAGGAAAGGTTTCAAACTTCATCTCGAGATCTTCAGAATGAGTGGGTCGAGCTTTTATTAGTCTAAGATAGCTGCCGAAGATGGACCCCTGCTAGAGAGTGGATTCTCTGATAATGATAAGAAATGGACCCATTCTTGACCTCTTGTCTAGATAACTTCAATACTGTCAGTTAAAGCATTGGGATAAAAGTATAACCTGTAATGCTGTGACGATTGAAGCGGTGAGTCGACATGCAGTTAGTCAAGAATGTAACATTCATCAGCCCATCCTGAGTCGACATCTCCGCACTTGACCTCATACTCAAGACATTCAGCAGACAATTTGATCCAACCAAAACACAAAGCAGTCCAAATCAGGGGCACGGCACAGCAGAGCACAGCAGGAGCCATCCAATCCCTGTATTAGGTTAAGTTGCCGTCTGGGGAAAATCCGGGGGAAGAAGATGTACTTGCAAAGTCTCTCTGTGGTACTGTGGCTGCTTACACCCTCTCTCCAAATACCACGATGTGACTTGACACAATACAGTATCAGGTCTCGCATCAATGACGGCGCGAATTCCCCCGCAAATGGAAGCACATCCCCCTCTTTCCTTCTGTTTTTAATCAAGAGCTTTGCTTTGGCTTCGAGTGGAGTTGTTCCTGTTCCTCTTGATATTTAGCTCCGTTCATCCTCCATAGCTGCGGGTCTAAACAGACAAAGCTATTATCCAGAGTTAACTTCATCGACATACTTTGATTGTCAACATGTCTCCCCTCGTTACTCGCGTCGCTCGATCCACCATCGCCCTGAGACCTCTCCCTGCGGCTCAGCGAAGTCTCCGCACTTCGAGCATCCTCCGTGATACCGAACCTTACCAAGCGAAGACACCTCAACAGAGTCGAGACCAGTGCGCATCAATATGAATACATAGTGGAGACTCATTGTACTGATGTTTTCTTTTTAGCAACAAGCTTCTCGGTGCCGGCGCTGTCCTCATCGGCGTTGGTTTCTTCTGGTTCTACAGAGGAGGCAAACCCAAGGCCCTCGATGCGTCTGGCGAAGCTACAGGCATGAAGCCACCTACCAAGTAAATCAAGATGGATCCTCATATCAGTCTCTCGTTAAGATTCAGTTGCGATGGCATTCGGGCGAATAAATAAAATATCGGCTGGTAGTGAGGGCAAGGACGGACACACAGACATCTCTGGTTTTGCCTTTGGCCCTTGAGCATAGTTTATGATGGTGGATAAAATGAATTGATGGAATTGACAAGTCAGTCTCATCTGGACCAGTTATTGTCGTTGGTGAACAAATCGATGTATGGTTGCCGCTTGGCTTTCTCGCTACACTGAACTATCGTTTGAAATTTGACCGACTTTCTCGATGACAAGACGTCCTATCAACAGTCTTGGTATTCTCGATAGGCGTATTAGAGCGTCGTAAGTATTATTATAAGGGCATAAATTGAAAAGTAACATTTTGTTGCTCAGTTGAAGAATCACATGTCGCTGAGCACACGCCAGTTGGGAAGGAGCACTTGGCGCCACCATATTCAGGCCTCAAATCTGACTTCCGGTAAACCCAAAAATAAAACCTATTTCTAACGCCCCCAGATCAATCAGAAGGATAGTTACTGAGATGCCCAAAAGTTAGCCAAAAAGCAAAAGATTAATCGCATGCCCCGTACTGGAATCGAACCAGTGATCTTATCATTACTAGTGATACGCTTTACCACTGAGCCAACGGGGCTTCTCAAGCGAAGGTGCTTTTGATGTGTGGGAGGGCAGTAACTACAGTATATATATGGAGTTAATATCACTATATTCTAGGCATACAACTCTCTTTGTCGTAGTTATCACTATCACTGACTCTTGACAGATGAGCACTTCATTTTGGTTCACTTATACTTCCTCATCAGATTGCATTATGTCAATATATTGTGCTAAACTCATGGTTTGACTCAGGAGAAGAGAGTTCTAAAAACACTCTCATCCCTCATCCCACACCATCTCCGCTAGAGACACAGCATAAGTCACCGACAAGACATAAAGAGCAGCGGAACAAGCTGGGCGCTTGGTTGTAAGATCTTTCTTGACTAACTGCTTGAACTTGAACTCCTTCTGCCTAGCATGCATCACCCGCCCGATGGGGTCCTCCTGGCCCAAAAGGAATTCTAGGACCCAGACGCCCCTCGGCCAAAGGATACACATAGCTGGGTCTAGGAGAAGTTGGCATATACTGAGCGCGAGTAGAAGAAAGAGAATCATCAGATCCACAATAATCTTCGCTGTTCTCTTCATTCTCATCATCCTCGTCGTCTTCACCCTCGCCCTCTTCATTGCCTTCTTCACCCTCCTCCTCGCCCTTCTCTGGGCCAAGGCGCAAAGCGATGATTGTTCTCATGTACCGTGTTTGCGCACGGAACATCCAGATAAGCATTACCTGGATCAGCAACATAATGGCCATCCTGAGAACAACGTCGAGGGTCCAGCAAGCAAGGTATAGACTGTAGAACTTCCACAAATGGCTTTGGTTGATGTAAAACTGAGGCAAAACCATTACGATAAGACAGCAGGTCCACCAAGCTTGCACGACAAGGTACAGAGGATAGAAAAAACTGCCCAGAACAATGGCACCGAGTCGGAGGGTTTCGTTTTCGCAGAATCGGCACAGGTATGGGTAATCTGAAAGCTCATCGTCGGAGATTGGGGCATCCCAGTTTAGCAAACGGTTCAGGAACGAATCGTCAGCATGCTTGGGAGTGTCTGCCTGTTGGGTATCATTCGAAGTCTTGGAGTCTTTTTCGACTGATCTGAAGACCGGCGGCGGGCTATGTTTGATGAGCTGCACACAAGCGACGATGGAGTAGATGGTGAAGAGGAGAAGAGTAAGCCAGAAGTCAGTTGCGGAGAAAATCTTCATGTACGGTGTCGAGCCGTTCTCGTCAACATAGTAATCCCAGAAACCTCTGGTTTGTTCTGGATGTCTCATGATGGCGTTGAAGTGAAGTTGTTCTTGGGTGATGTGTTTGTTGATGTGTAGGACTGGTGGAAGGGGCACGAAATATGAGCTGTGAGTGTGAGGGGAACAATGAAGAAGACACGGCTTGTCGACTGGAGCCTTGGAACAGTACTGTAAACTTAGAATATACATAAAATCTGTGGAAAGGCTCCGAATCTTAGGGTTTCTCAAGTGGCGAGAGCAGGCTCTCCACGGAAGATGCTAATCCATTGACATGTTCTTACGTTTCTCGCACCAACATATACTTGCACTGGTAGACTTCGATAAACCTTTTTAAAGGAGCCAATTACTTGAAAAACATGTCACTGGGTGTTATTCCTGCCTACGTGCCAACATGCACGGCAGAGCTTAAATCGAATTTACCTACTGATCTTACATACCACCCCAACTTCCCTGCCCGGCGGCTCCCATCTGGCCCATATCCGGTCTGTTGAAACTTCTGAGGGCCTCATCCCAGTTCTTCCAGTCGATATCGTCAATTTCTCCAGGGTCCATGTTCAAGTCAAGATCGGTAGATGACAGAGAATTGTTCTGGAAAAAGTTGTTCATGTCGCCTAGAGAGCCAGGATCTTGCGTGTGGTGAAAGATGTCCGAGCCAGGCCATGGCGAAAGGCCATTGTCCCCCATGGCTTGATGGTCGTTGTCAGCCCTATGCGTGGAGGCCACACCGGAAACAGCGGGTGAAGCAATGCTTGATAAACTTCCCAAGCTATTAGGATACAGACCACTTAGATTGTGTGCATCCGAGTTACCTCCTTCAAAGTAAATTTCTATACCGGGATTGCCACTCTGCAGGTTCTGCCACGCGGTGGGATCAAACCCATGAAGCGACTTGTTTATTTGTGAATGATCTTGATGGGATTGCTGCAGGTTTGCAGGGGCGACATTCGCAGGCGTACCGGATGTAGGCTTTTGCTCCGGGTGCGATAGGACGTTCTTATATTGTGCCTCATCAGAAAAACCTCCTAATTGAAATGTCTTCCTCCAGCGCAGTCGTAACTCTGACATACGTGTCTCCATTCCCGGGGCAGGTCCGATACGTTCAAGCACAGGTCTCAGTCTATCTTCTCGGTCAAGCTGCCTGGCCGCTTCAGGGTTTGAACGAAGACGCACGAGCTCTGATTCACGGTGGCGTTTGGCTTTAGTATATAGCCTCTTGATGGGCATCCACACAGCGGTATGATCTGAGTGACTTGCACCCTCGATTGGATGATCGTATTCCAGGATCTGAGCAGCCTCCCACGCACGCTCCGAGTTAATTCCCCATGGTCGCTTAGAGAGTTCCAGGAGCATATATGCGATGGCGTGCCATTGTCGATAGGTAAGGAACAGCCAGCGCCACTGTCGACATGAAGGATCGACGTTAAGAATATGAGTGTACTCAACAATCTCGATACATGATTGCCACAGCCGACTGCGGACCTCTCTTGATGCCTCAGGGCCAGTTCCTGGAAATAGAACTGGCTGGTAAATGAGAAGCCCAACCTTGGCCATCAAAATTCTTGAAATGAGAGAAGCTACCCAGAAAACCGGGTCATCTTCTCGGATGGTGTGCTTGAGGAACTTGCCTTCCATTCGTTCATAGACTTCGATAAGCATGCGTTCACGCTCTTCCAGGCTCTTTTCGACGTGTTTGGGATCAACAGGCTTCATTTGAGCCACAGCTGCAAATAGCCCACGGGTCAGAGCAGTTGTTTCGTATCGTGTAAGGCATATGGACGAGTCCGTACGACCTTGACGTGGAGTAGGCATCTCGGTAAAGGAAGGATCGATATCCGTGTCGTTGATATTGGATGGTAGCTGAGTGTCAAAGGTCTTGTCGCTTATGATTAGATCGGAACCCATTTCCTCAGCGGAGCGGATATCCAGGGCTACAATTGCCCACCAGAGACGACGACGCATCTCAACCTCAAATGGGGGGAGGCCTAGCTGCTGGCCGTCACGATATAGTCCAAGTGCCTGAGCCATTCGAACACATAAACTTGTTAGAGTCCAACAAAACTTACTGTCGTCATGGCATTTGACAACAGTCAAGTAAATAACGAACGCTTGCAGAACGGCCATGTCGGTGGTATTGAGAAGGTTGGATTTGGCCAATGCTTGTTCAAGTGCGAAACGAAATTGAGAGATGAAATGAGATTGTGATGCACCGAGGTTGGCTTCGATCTGAAACATGTCAGAACAGATTGTGTTATGTGCACTGGAGGCTTACCTCTTGTTTTTCCGATGAAACTACAGCTGCATAGTAGATAGTGAAAACCAGTGCCTCGTCACCAGGACGTAGGTCATGTTCACCTCGTCTGACTTGCGACATGAGCCTACTCATTGTAGGAATGTGCAGGACCTTGACCAGAGGCTCAATATTCTCCAAGAAAATCTCCCATAGATAAGATACCTGCGCAGGTAGTGGATGAAGACCCGTGAGATCAACATCGGAAGATTTGTAGCCAAAGATGAAGCTATGGTGGTCATAGTCAGTGCCCAGGTTTTGAGGAGGCGATTGCTCTGGGGTTGTATCATCGTCAAAATCAGCCTCTTCATCGTGAGAACTCATTGTCTCCATCTCATTGCGAATCTCAGAAAGCTACCGATGTCAGCTCAGACCACAAAACGGGATAGTAAACTAGTACCTCGTCGTTAAGCTTGACAAAGAAGCCACTGTGGACGTATCGAGGTGTTGGATCTCCTTCATGCAGTACCAGGCGCCCAAGTTGTTTATTAACTTGTTCGAAACTGAGGTTCTGAGTATCTTGTTCAACCTTCTCCTGAGTCGCTTCAACAATACTTTGTCCGTCTTTGGTGTTAATATGAGTCTTTTGCGGCTCGCCAGTGCTTGCTTCTGCACCTTTTCCGCTAGCACCTCCCTGACCATTCATCTCATAGACAAGCCCCTCAAGCTTTCGTAGGCGCTCCATCAGATCCATCTCGCGATCACTGTGTCCCGGAGCTGGCGCAGGATTTGTCTGCATCTGTGCCTGAGCATGCCTTGGCGCGCGACCTGGCGCCGGGTACATGCAATCGCTCTGAGCCCGGCGACAGTTACTGCATGGCATCGTCTTGTCGCAACGGACTCGACGTCTGCGACAAGTAACACAGCTACGCGGATTCAACAGCGGAGCACCGGAGGTCATGAGAGCCACCGGGCGGTCATATGGGATAGTGGCGACGCCGATTTGACGTCCAGAGGAGACAGCGGGGTGTGGAGTTCTGTGGACGCTCTCAGAAGTGCCAGATGATGGCGTCTTGGGGGTTTGTGAGGCCATCGTGACGGTTTGCGCTAGACGGCGGTTGTATATGCGATCGTCAGCTCAGCTGAAGACAGGATTGAGAGGGAGATTAAATATTTCTTGGTGCCGCTGCCATGGTAGATCTGCGAAATGATAGCCATGACTAAACGGGCGAATATCTGGGGGCCGTAAGCGCTAAGAAGCACCATTGCAACAGTCTACGATGCCATTGCAGGGTTTATCATCTTGCCTGAGATTTGAACAGGAAACTCCTGAGAGAATCCGCCGGAGTTTGGTAGCCTCACATCGGGGTTAAGAATTTAAATAACCAACAAGTGGCTGCTGACTCTTGCCACATTTTGTAGTATTTGTATTTCGAGTCGCCCTTTCCTTGTCATTGGGTCGGATCTTCAGCCGAAGATTGATTGATCGTGACTAGCGCCTGCCGATTAACGAATTGGGCCGTGCTAAATCGACCTTATTGCAACCTCGCACCTTCTTTATTGTATCTGTTGTTCTTTCCTAGGAGGTAATGAGTGAAAATTGATATTTGTAATAGTTCTTTCCATTGAGTTGGGCAGGTGCCTCGCCGCCTGTAATCTTGGCTCTCTCTTCATCAATATGACACTCACGACAGGTTTCGACTCTGTCTAATAGATATCTATAATATTGTTAAGCTACTGAATTGTGCGGAACTTCATTGTTGAAACATGTGCTCTGTATTCTGATTTTCGCATTTTACTGCAGCGCGATGATATCCATTTCCATACTTGCACCAACCGGCAATTTCGAAGACTCACAAGCACTTCGAGCCGGCTTCTGAGGAAAATACTCGGCGTATACCTCATTCATCTCTTTCATATCATCCAAGTTTCTAAAATAGACCTTCCAGAAGATTAGCAAAGGACAAAGTCACATCTATGCTCAACTTACCGTGACCTTGACAGCTTTATCGAGGCTAGAACCCGCTGCTTCTAAAACCGCTCTGGCGTTCTGACACATCTTGTGCGTCTGCTCTGTAATAGTTCCTCCGGTGAGCTTTGCTTGAGGATCGGCGGGGATTTGGCCAGACAGGAACACCATGCCGTTTGCCTTAATAGCTTGGGTATATGGACCGATTGCTTATGGCTTGTCAGTCAACCTGACGCTGGGTTAGGAGATATTTACATACGTGCAACAGCCTTTGGAGAGAACACAGGCTCCATGTTAGAAAGTGATAAAGACGAAGCTGAGAATGTTCGAACAGATGTATGGTTTGAAGTATTGAGGCCGGTTATGTGTTGAGGTACACGAGTTGTTGGTCGAAGAGCAGAAACAACTCGAACCACACGATGAGTTGTTGAATACATCTTGATTTTATAGTATGAATTATTGAGCGTTATTAATACCAGAATGCGGTTGCTGGTACTGGAATACCGTATTATAGGTGAGGCCGGAGTAGCGTTCCGCCCGTGTACGTACCTGGCACCGGAACAGCATTCCGGTGTAAGTCGGCCCTGGGCCAAAAAGCTAACTAACTTAGCAGTTACCCAAAATGGTAAAAATATACAACAGCGGGGATTCGCTGGTGTGCTGGATTGGCAAGCTCGCCTTTCTGTTGGGAGCCAAGCATGGTTCTCTCTGGGCTCATCAAGATGTCTAGTTGTTTGAAAGCTCAAATCATCTTAATCTATACAGTGGCCCCCAAGTAGTATTGCTATGTCGTTGCTCAATAGAGGGCTGGAAATAGCCAACATTCATGCACGCACATCAGGTGGCAAGCGTAGGATCCTCGACAGGGCTCTATAAACCCTTCTCAGCGAATCAGGGCAAGACGACTCGCATATACCAAGCCGCGGGATGCGGACCTGAACGGGCCTCTCCCCTTGGCGTTCGGGTGCATGCATGACCCCAATACTAAGAGGGGATACATTGGTGCGTTTTTCTTTTTATCTTTTGGGGATTATGACTGGATTCGTACCTTTACCCGAAAATCATGGCTCCTTTTGATGTCAAGCTGCATAGTCCAGTCGGAGCTGAGTGACTGTAAACAGATATATCTGGCGCTCTCAAGAGACATGGTTGAAAGCTGGGATAACGTTGCAATTCCCGCAGGACCGAGCACATACGAGGTCAAAAGTCGTTCTCTCGTGGTGAAGAGAAGAACCACGTTAACGTTAGGCCCAAAAGATGGAAAAGAGGAAGAGAAAAAGGTATAAAAAGGCTCATGATCGACAGTTTGTTGGGTGATACTCTTTTTCACAAAACCCACCGACTTGAGATTCATCAACCCCTTCTTCCTTACTTATCTTCCAAGCCGTCTCTCAAAAACCACCATGCTCTTCAAATACTTCTCCCTAGCTCTGCTGGCTTCAGCTACAAAAGCTATCCCTGTTGCAGACATCGAACAGTCCGAGGATGATCTTGTACTCTTCAAACGTGACAGTGTCCTCTCCACCCGCGACCTCGAGCTCGCTGATATCCATGGCGTTAATATAACCGAGAGTAAGCCAGTCTCCTATATCTCCTTCTAGTCAACCTACACAACAATGCTGACAATGGCGATGGCCAAAAGTGTACAAGCACTCTATGTTCAAGCGCGATGATGGGGACCACATCGTCATCTGGGTCGCCCGTAGCTTCTTAGAGCATCAAGATGGGACCTTGATGAAACGCCAGCAGGCTCGTCCCGGCAAAAATGGCAACTACGAGGACACCCATGCTTCTGACCATTGCCATAGCCACAAGAGGCAAAACCACGCAGGACCAAACGGACCCTATTCAGGCGGTGTACAGGCCATGTATCGCTGGGCAAATAGCCACAGCGGCACCTTCACCGTCTTGGGTAGCTGGGAGAACTTGATGATTGCTGGGTCAAATACTGGCGCCAACGCTGTCTATAGGGCCAAGACTATGAGTGGTTCTGGCGGCACGGGTATCGGTACTATGGACGTACGTAACGATGCAGACTGGACACAATACAGGGCTATTAAGTTCAATGGCCGTGGATGGAGGGCTTCTTCCAAGGGAGAAGAGAGCTGTAAAGGTAGTACACGCATCGTCTATGAGATTGTCAGGAGTGATTATCGCGTCTAAAATGTTGTTCTGCCCAAGGGCCACACTTAGCACAAAACAACCAACCACAAGAAAGATCTGTTGCTCAGTTATTGTAATCGGCTCAAGTCTGACTATATAGACTATAGGGTTATTGGCATGTCATCTAAGTCCCACATCCATCCGTTGTCAAGCATGACAGTATCCAACATATTAACTCCTTCGACGTCTAGATCATCAATCACTGACAAAATCGCGCCAGGATGAGCAGGATCAAAGGCTTCGTTTCCGCCACGAATATTTGACCATACTGGATCTGGCGATATACCTGTTTGGCCTGGGTGGGTGATTGCGTACTCGGCCAAACCTGGAACAAGGTTGATGTTGAAGATGCTTCTGGTATCAAGACTTTGGCTGTTATTATTACCTCTGATCTTGGTGTGCAGTTCCAGAATCTGAACAAGGTCAGATCGATAAGCCTGTGCCGGGGCCACGCGCCGAGAGACAAATTCGCCGAGTAAGTTCATCACTTCCGGCAAGTCCCAGAGCAACTCGTTTGCTGGTCTAAGAATGTCAATCAGAATTAATGCAAAAGCAGCTGAGAACAAAGCATCAATGTCATATGGCAGAAATATGTCTGGTCTCAAGTTAGGACAGGGCCAGCAATTAAAGATCGAGAACCTACCACACATCATCTGCTGTCTCAGGATTGCCATAATTTTGAGTATCTGCACCGCAGATTCAATACACATCTTCAACATTGATTCGAAAGGAGATGATGACAGGCGAGTGTTGGTATTTGAAACATCTAGAGCCAATAAAGGCTTCAGAAGCGAGAACAGAACCGGCCGAACGGTCAACACGACACACTGGAGACAAACAATCAGCCGGATTCTTTGGTTAGAATACTTCACATACCTGATGCATGAGAAGATGCAAAGTGGCGGACTCGCGAGAGAGCGGCTGGCCTGGCTGCTGTACATCAAGGGGCAGATGTTCACGCAGGACAACATAAGTCTCAGCAAGGCGCGAGAGGATAGCTTTGACCTCAACAAGAAAATTCTTCTGCTGCTCGTGAACACCATAAATGACTGCCAAGGTATGAGATAAGATGCTCCGGGGTACAAGCAAGGCTAAGACGTACCGTCGAGGATCTTGCCCAAATGTGAAGACAAAATGGCATGGATTGCGAACGCATTCTGCGATTCGTCTCCGGGATTTAGCTCCGGGAAAGGGATGGAGATGTCATCCTCCCTCATTACCGATGGACTACCTAGCATAGCGGCGCACTTCCTGTCGATGCAGTACACTGTCCACCAAAGACGTCTTTGGTACTCAAAGTTTGTTGATCTCATTGCTTCTGGGAACTGCTTGTTTAAGACTTTGGTAACAGATATCCGTAACGCTTGCCCTATCTAGATGTAACGTTAGGCGGAAGAAAGAATGAGAGGGCAGATAAACTGACTGTTACATAGGCTTCTTGTAAAAGATCAGCAGCGTGCATGAACAAGGCCGCCAAACACAAGATCTCGATAGATAGCAGAGGATCCTCATAAAGTCTCCGTATATCTGGCATGGCCTCGATAGCACGTGTAAAGTAGGACATACCAGAAGGTCCCATCTCGGAATGTTCTCTCGACTGAATTGACTTGCCAAATGCCAGGACCAGTAGCATTTGTATGTGCCAGAGACTCGCTTTGTCCACCAGACCTCTATCGCGCTGATCATAAAAGCTTCTTAGTCTCTGAAGAAACATTTCCGAGTCGAATATAGAGTAGAGAGAGCCCATGTGCACTAGCACAGTATTGGTCAAGTACTCGGCGTACGAGAGTTTAGGTAGTGGAATAGTTGACAAATCCAAAGCGATAGGCGGTAGGGTTCTTTTGTACGAGATATCCTGCCTCTCTGTAGAGACGCTACCAGGGTCTGTATTAGGAGATAGTTGTTGCAGAAGATTGCGAACATTGCGGCTGAAGCTGAGTGTTGAACTATGCCCAAGGTAGGCTGGTAGGATGAGTACACTGATAATCCCTTAACTCAATTAAGACGAGACTTACCTGCATGGCCGTATCGATGGACTTTGATTTGGGGTTCCGAAGTCACCAGGGTATTTGTGAGAGTTTCTGACTCTGGCCTCTCCGGCCGACTGTCCGGGATGTTTGCAAGCGATGCGGCCCCATCGTCATTTAAAGGACTTTGAGAAGCAACGCTGGACGCAAGACGCGAAGTCGGTCCCCTTGGGCTAGGTGTAGCAACATTGGCCCCAGTGCCAGCGTCAGCGCCTTTAGAAGATAGTAGTTGAGCCTCAAGTGACTCAATACGAGCGTGCAATTGGTCGAGATACCTAAAGTAGTATGTGAGCCTTTGTTGGGATTTACTCTTGATCAATCACGTACTGAACAGAAACAGCAGCCTTTTTCTCTTTTTCTTCAAAGGTACACGTCTCTTTGCGTCTGATGCATCTTTCACAGGGGTGTCTACCGGAGCATCGAGCCTTGCTGTTCCGACAGCTTATGCAGCTGGAGAAGGCGTCAATTTGCTTGACTCAATATTACGAATACTCTCGACTAACGCATTGGAGATTTTTTCCCTCTTACGAGCTCGAGCTCGAGTTGATCGCACGTTAAGTTGTTCGGCTTCATCCATGATATTGTGGTATGTTGTTGGAGAAGGTTAATTCTACATCGGAATCACATTCCGGTCCCTGGAACGGAAACAAACTATAATGAGTTACTGTACCTTCCTCCTTCTAGCCTTCATTAGGAACGGGACGTTGGCGGCAGGCGGGACCCACTTCAACTTTCAGAATGTCGGGCAGTCATTGTTTCAGGGCACATCACTAAGACTCGATTTGACTCGACGTCAGTTAATTGATGGAAACAGTAGATGTAATAGAATGATTGGCTGACAAGAACTTTATCGATAACAACTGTGGAGAGATATCTCGTGCCGTTCAGGGGAATTGTAGCAAGTGTTCCTGAGGTGTAGCCCAACCTCCTATTTTATCTGCAGTAGCAGGGGTGCTATCTGACCAACTCCACCAAACATTAAGTGCTGTTAGGATGAGTAAGAGCGATCGTGACAAAAACGTCTTTCTATATGACTGAACATGATTAAAATGGACTTGATTGCTTGTGGTGTATACCTAGATGTTCTTGTATTATTTTAATATTTATCGATAAATTTGCGTACCCACAGTGACCGTCAAGTCCTACGCGCTCTATCAGTTGTTATCGAAACAGCATGTTGCCCCAGAGCAACGGTAGCGTCAGTCGAAAGAAGCAAGCACGTCCCAGGCAGCCAACCGCCAATCGTTGAGCAGCATTGCAATAGATGGAGAAACCTCAATTCAATCTTCTTTTGATCTTTGTATTCGCTTTGAATGCTGTGATACCACTCATCTCATCTGTTCAATCTCCAAATCTATCGCTCATTTAAAATCTATTATTGACTATTTCTTTTATTATCTCTGTTCTAATACCCTCGTTCTCATATATCCTGCTTCCCTAGCTGCCTAGGAAAGAACCAGCTTCAGCTTCATTAACCAGCCTTAAGGCAGACAAACAGACAGTACTGCGACAGTGGCATTCATTCATTCATTCATTTAATTCACTATTTTCTTGAAACTGCGCTATACAACCAGCTGCATGGCAGCTGCGCACAACTGCATTTAATGTCTTCTCACACCAACCACAGCCATTCTTCTCATACAATGCGTCACCCTACAAGACGTCGAGAACCTCGGAGCCATAACCGCCCCATCAAACCAGATCCCGATTCTTCTGCAAATAATTATCACCCAGATCCAGAAACTCACAACTTTGGCGCGCCTCCTACACCTTCAGCTGCTTCTAGCTACGGAGGCAGCACAACCCACATCCCTCCTGACCAGGCCTTCTATAGGCACGGCAGATCAGATGCCCGTGAGTATCTCACCACCACGCATGAATCACACACTAACAAAACTCATGAAGCGGCTCCAAGTGAACGCACCACTGAACCTGAACCTCTACTAAGAGAGTTAAGGATGCGCCCCAACGCCGCGGCCGACAGTCCCACCAGCATCCCTGTGGATGGGAGCTTCTTCCAAACTTCTTTCCAGGATATTGGAAAGAAACTAAAAGCATGTAACGACACACTGGGCGAGCTCCAACAGCTCGGGGTGTCTCATGATGTTCCGCTCCCTGAACTCGTGCTTGTTGGCGACCAGTCTGCTGGCAAATCTAGTCTTATGTCAGGTCTCGCTAACCTAGAGCTCCCGCGAAGTGAAGGCACTTGCACACGCTGCCCCCTTCACATCAGGGTCTCTCGGAGCCACGACCCATCTTGTCGAGTATGGCTACGCAAGGAATATTCCTACCAGCCTCCGCCTGGTGGCTGGATCTCTGAGAGCGACGTCACCAACAGCGACCCTTTCTTTCCCTGGCGCAAGCGAGTGGCTGCAATCCATGAGTTTAAGACCATGATCGATCATAGTGAAATCGAGGAGGTTCTTCGGTGGGCTCAGATTGCTATTCTCAATGACGACAAAAGTCCCGAACTATTCGTCCCAGGTTCCGGTCCCATCGCCGTTAATATTCCCATTGACGAGGCAGCCGAAACTGTCGCAGCCAAATTCTCGCCCAACATTGTTGCTCTCGAAATCAAGGGTCCTGAACTCCCAGACCTTTCTTTTTACGACATGCCTGGAATTTTCCAAAACCCTGCAGATGCGAGTGATGACTATCTGGTCAGTGTTGTCAGAAACCTGTCCAGGGAATATATCCAGCATCCCTCAGCGATCATCATGTGCTCTATGCCCATGAATAGCGACGCCGAGAACTCATCGACTTTTGGCTTGGTTCGCAGACTGGGTGCTCTTAATCGTACAATCGGTGTATTGACCAAGGCCGACTTGATTCCAGAGGGTGGCAACCATGAACAGTGGCTCGCCATCATGAGGGGGCAAGCCCACATCACTGGTCTCGGCTACTTTATAACTTCTCGTCCTCAAGGGAAAGATCTAGACGAACTCAAGAAGTGGGAGGAGCTTGTCTTTGTTGAACACAATATGGAGCGATGGCCCGCCACTTTCCACGGCTTCTCTGAACGCTGTGGAGTTGAGAAGTTGAAAGCATTTCTGTCAGAAAAGCTTGGTCAAGAATTTGCAAAAAGGTATGCCTAACGGCTCAGGGTATATACATTAAGCTAACATTCTGCAACAAGTCTACCACGAATTAAACAAACACTTAGACATCACCTGGACAGCATTGTCGAGCAACTGTCTAAGCTTCCTGAGTTACCTTCTAATGTCGAACTAGAAGTGCAAACCAGCGTGATGGAGTTCGGCGAGCAGGCTCGATCACAATTGAAGCCTTCGGAATTTTCGAAAGAATTCGTTCCACTACCAGAGAACTTTCGTGATTGCCTTCTGGAGATGAAGCCAAAGTTCACACTCAGAGATAGCAGCGACATCCCCGTTGTGGACATCTCTGACGATGAGTCAGATGCTGGGTCAGTGGCCACAGTCACAAACCCGAACACACCCAGCAAGCGACGAACAATGGCGCCGCCAATCACACCATCGAAACGTATGCGCATGGAACAGGCACCTGCTGGGACGCCTTCTCGTCCGCAACTGAAACCCGAAGAAAGCAGAGCTACCACAGGGTCAGCGTCCCCTGCCCCGCGTCGACAAGGGTTTCCACATCCCTTTACTCCTTTCAGTAACGTTGGAAGAGGGTTTAGAACACTTCGCCAGGTGCGAGATGAGATCAAGGCCAAAACCAGAGCTGGTGTTCCAGATATCATCACGGAGGAGGTGTACAATGACATGTGTCGCGAGGCGATCGAACCTTGGTCGGGGCCAATGAAAGCATTCCTTGATAAGGTCATGAGTCTGCTGCATACTATGCTTGAGAAAGCCCTTGCTTCCTCCTTCGCTCGGCTCAACAAACGACTGATCTATCAAGAGTGCCAAAAGATTTTGGCAGACTATCTTGAGGACCGTCGCCGCGAGACCATCGGCGCACTCGAAAGTGTATATCGACTCGAAACATACGGTCTGTTCACTGTCAATCAAGAAGCGTTCCGCAGATACCAGAAGGACGAGCAAATTCTGCTGACAAGATATCGCCACCAGATGCGCATGCAGGCTGCAGGATACGGAGATGGCCGACCTCCTGTTCCCTGGGAGAGTCTCACAGAGGACAAACGAGTGCTCGACGAGAAGCGGCGCGAGAACGAGATGACCAAGCTTGGGCCTGACTCTTTCGAGCGGGAGCTTGAAGTGGTAGCATACGTTAGAGGCTACTACCGCCTTGCAGCACTGAGGTTCGCGGATGCGATAGCATTGCACGTCACGAATGGAATGATCCCTTTGATCCAGCGACAACTTCCTTACCATCTCGACAGAAAACTAGGTCTTGGAGGAGCCGACTCTCATAGCATCTACGAGAGGCTTATGGAAGAGGATCCGACCACGGCCGCTAAACGAGGGGTGCTCAGGGGCGAGCGCGAGAAATTTGTGAGGGCTTTGGACAGCATTGAGGAGCTGGAGCGCGGAGCTGGAAGCAGCACCATCTCGGAAGAGGATCGCGACGACAACGACGATGACGATGACATGGTTGATCTACCCCTTATGAGCGGTGCTCTTCCGGCCGAAGAAATCTAAAACGTTGTATCATCACGCAACTGGTTGTTTACCATGATTTGTCTAGGGCGTTGTCAAGCTTACTGCATTTGCCAGTTGTCTCCTGTTATTTATTTGGGAAATGTTTGTATTGGGAACGGATTATCTGGAACTTTGCTTGCTCTTGTTTTCTTTATTCTGTTATCTGGTACGGAAGGGAAAAGTATTGATCGTCAAGTCGATGTATGGTTTGGAGTTGAGAAGCAGGTGAAGAAGCTCACCCGCACGTCCAATGAAAAGTTGATGTCAATCTACATAGGTAGTTTACCATTATCAATAGGGGAGGCCTCTTGAGAGAGAGTCCGGCGATTCCAGTTTGCCCGGATATTTAAGATCTATTTGCCGTCATGAAAAGCCGTGTATTGAAGTGACATTTGAGCTGAGGTGTGAAGTTTGCCAAGATCTTGGTCATAACATTAAGTCAACCTGTAAGGCGCAGGAAAGCAAATCAAATTTGAATCATCAAACAAAATACGAAGTACAATGCATTCACAACACCTCGGAATCTCAATATCCGAAAACTGATCTGATAGACAATAGCAGGCTAAATTGATGCGATAGGTCTGGACTTCGCAGCTAACGGAAATATATTGATCGTTGTTCGGCGTGAAATTGCCAGCCACAACCGACGAACCGACTGAAGGATTCAAGAGATGGTGTCTCGGGTCTCGGGGCTGGCTTTTGAAGGGTGTAAGAGCCAGGCAGGCTAACGCAGGTGTCTCTTACCTCGTGGCAACGAACGCGGGGGTTTCCTAGCTTGTTGGATGGGAAGGAGCCACGGGAATGGGAGTCCCTCTTTCTCTAAGTGTGACTTGAGTCTAAATTTTACCTTATCCTAGATAGCTCCTGCTCTTTCAGCTTGCCTTTCTTGCCTTTCTCTTTAGCCTATTCTCGGGATGTCATGAACTGAGATCCTCCAAACATCACCCCCAGCATCCGTCGCTTCTAACCATCCTTTCGGTTATTATGCATGCATGCATGTCTCGACGTTGGTGTGCACCTTTCATTTACACTTTAAGATTGAGGTTACAACGGTCGCGCTACCTAGACCGGTCTAGTCAGATGAGACACGCGCACTACAGACTACAATACAGATGGCGCCAGGCGGAGACAGGTTAGAGCCTTATTGTCAGCAAATAATCGCCGACTATTATCGTCCTATCAGGTATTTCTCGGCATCCATCCCGCGCAACCGTATCCCGTTCTATTGTTGTTCAATCTAATGCCTTCCTCTCTACTAGCAAAGGTACCAACCAATGAACGATTCCATGTCAAACTCGCTGTTTTATCCGGTTATGGAAACTCGGTTTTTGTTAATTCGAATTCATCGAAACGGAGCCAGCCCCGTTTTCCCTTGGCCCGCCTTGTCTGTCGATAACCGAAAATCCTCATATGGCTGGGCGACTGAAGATCCTATGGGTCTGCCAAGTACCAAGAGCTTTCGCTTCCCCGTTACAGAATACAGCCGAGATCTGATTGATGCCCTCGATTATTCTGGGCATCTTCTCCAGATTTACCAAGCTGCTGGGCTCCTTGGACCGCATTGACCAGCCGGCGTCTACCGACAGTCGCGTTTCTGGTTTGACATGAAGCCCGAATTATCGTGCGGAAATCTATCACTTCAAGCAACAGCCGTGTGATTCCCCAGCGGCCCTGAGATCCGAAAAGAGGCGTCTTTAGCCCCCTCTTGCTACGAAGTACGCACAATACTACCCTTTACCGTACGCCTCTTCCTTCTTGGAGGCTACTGTGGTGTAATTTCATTGGGCAATCCCTGAAACCTACCGGGAGATCGTAGCACGGTGGGCGAAGGATGAACCCGACTATGGTTAGGAGACACATGGCTTGGTCCTTTTGCCTTCCGGGAGGTTAGATCAAATCTCTACCCCAAATTCCCAAAACGCTGAACACGCCATTGACGGATTCAATAGAAGTGGTCACACACAAACATGCACTACCGAGGGCGGCCCTTGGCTTGTTTGGCTGCTGGCACTCTGCTTTTTCGTTCCGGCGCTCGTTTACCCCAGGTCCCTTCCCCGGTCTGGCCCCAGACCCTCCACGGTTTTGGGTATAGAACAAGGGTTAGTTGGTGTTAACTCTACTTGGCGGATGAATGCCAAACCCATTTTCCCGGTTGCACTAGACTATGCAGAAAGACAAGGGCTACATCGATGGATCTAGACTTTTGTCCTTTGCGGACTAGGTTGGGAGATATTAGGGGTATCGCAGCTGACCTTAGTACAGTACAGGTCAGCATGGTCACGAACAATGAGTGGCATTGGAACATCGCTGCTTGGTGCAATGGCAGTATACGATAGATTCGACAGACTTGAATAGGTATGTTGTTCGAATAAGCAAGATAAAGTAATCAAATTGTGGGTAGCCTGCACTAAGAATCTTATGTCTAAGTCAATAAAATGGGTCTACCCTCCTTAGATCTCACATACGATCGCCTTTGCTTATCAGCTTGTCAAAGCTCGACTCTCTCAATTAACAGTTGTCAAAACGTTTGAGATTCTCAGACGACTCATTTAGCCTCGCAATTTTCCCACCTTCAATCAGACCACCTCATTGTGCTATACTAGAGATCAATTGTTCGAGACAAGCGGCACGTACAGTACAAGATTGGTCACTGCGGCCCAGTCCTATTACCTTGAACCATTTTGGGGTCGAGATTGCTGGCACTTATAAGCAATGCTACTGTGGAAGCGGAGTGTTTAATTCCATTAGGCAAAGGTCTCACATTCCTGTCTCGACCCGCTGATGGTGCATTGCAGGTCGCTCAATTGCTCCATCTTGGGTTGACTTCCCCGTCCCATCATGCACTGTCCCAGCGTGATCTACCGACTCTGCCCAAGCAAGATAGCCCCAGGTACATGTTCACGGTACGTAGTAGTCGAGATTCTACTCAAGATTTAAACGAGGCAACTAAAGCTGTTTAGCCGTCTTGCCGTTGCGGGTGATCCTACACACACCATCTCCGGCTCTGGGATCCACCTTGCTGTACCTGTGCATTGTCTGGACCCATGCAAGAGTGATTGATCATGGATCCAGACGTTTGATAGTCCATGAAGAGGAGGTCTGTGTTAATCTGGGGTTGACCGGGGTAGTCGCTGCTTCTACTTCCCGCAGACATTGTTTATAAGAAGCAGTGCAATCCCTGGAAAATAGGTCTTTTCTTCCTCACTCTCTTCACGAGACGAACCACTACTCCATTCATTGGACCAATACATAATCAACTTGATTTACATCGTTGATCGACTGTATCCAACTCGCAATGGCTCTGCCAAAGTTCTTGCAGCCTATCGGCTCAAAGGCTCCTGTCCATAGCGACCGAGTCGCTATCGATGTTACCCAAGCTGGGGCCCCCAGATTCGAAAAGGTCATCTGGTACAAGGAACCTCATCTTCGCAAGCTTTACTTCCTCATCATCTTCCTGCTGATTGCTTCAGCCACCACCGGATATGATGGTATGATGGTCAACACCTCCCAGCAGATGGACAGGTGGAAGGAGTACTTCCCCGAGCACAAGAACGACAGCAAGCTCGGTATCCTCATCAACATGTACAACATTGGTTCCATTATCTCTTTCTTCATCGTCCCCTACCTCGCTGATAACTGGGGCCGAAAGCCCACTATCATGACTGGCTGTGTCATCATGATTATTGGTTCTTTCCTCTCTGCTTTCTGCAATGGCTACGGCAGTAAGTCTTAAACACCCATCTTTCATGTATCTATATTAACCAATTTTTCTAGTGTATATGGGTGGTCGATTCATTCTTGGTTTCGGCAACTCTCTTGCTCAAATGTCCTCCCCCATGCTTCTCACTGAGATCTGTCACCCTCAGCACCGCGGTCCTCTCACTGCCGTCTACAACTGTCTCTGGAACTTGGGTTCTCTGAGTAAGTAACTCTCTTATCTTGATAGAAACCATGGTCACTAACACTCTATAGTCGTTTCCGTTGTCGGTTGGGGCACTGCCAGCATCAAGGGTGACTGGTCATGGCGATCCATCACCTTCATTCAGGCCGTCCCTTCCATCATTCAGCTTTGCGGTATCTGGTGGGTTCCTGAGTCGCCTCGTTTCCTTATCAACAAGGACAGACCCGAGGAGGCTCTCCGTATTTTGGCCAAGCACCATGCCGGTGGTGACGAGAACAACGCCACAGTTCAGTTCCAATACCGCGAGATCAAGGAGACAATCCAAGCCGACAGCGCTACCAAGTCTACTCGTTACATTGACTTCTTCAAGACCCGGGGTAACATGTGGCGTCTTGCTATCATCATCTCCCTCGGTATCATCTCTCAGTACTCAGGTAACGCTATCTTCTCCAACTACATGGACATCATTTACGAAGGTGCTGGTATCAAGGAGCAAAACCAGAAGCTTGCTGTAAGTTCTTGCATCTCATCACTCAGTCACTACTTTACTGACTAGTCTTTCTTCACTAGCTCTCTGCTGGAAAGACCATTCTCGATTTGGCTATTTCCATTGGTGCTGCCTTTACCGTTGATAAGGTCGGACGTCGTCCTCTCTTCCTTGTCTCCATCACTGGTATGGTTTTCGGTTTCGTCTTTTGGACCATCACCGGTGGTATCTACGAGAACTCAGAGTACACGATTGCTCCCACCAAGGAGATGCCCGATGGTGGTGTCGGATACTCCAACAAGGGCGCTGGCTTTGCTCAGATCGCTGCTGTTTGGATCTTCGGTGTCTTCTACGACATCGGTTGGTCTGGTCTGCTCGTCGCTTACGCCCTTGAGGTCCTTCCCTTCCATCTCCGTGCCAAGGGTATGATGATCATGAACATCACTGTCCAGGCCATCCTCGCCATTGGTAACCAGACCAACAAGGTTGCGTGGAACAACATGCCCAACCACTGGAACTTCATGCTCTTCTACACCCTCTGGGACTTCTGTGAACTTGTCTTTGTCTACTACTTCTACGTTGAGACCAAGGGTCCCACTCTTGAGGAGATTGCCCGTATCTTTGACGGTGATGATGCTGTTGCCCACATCGATCTCGCCCAGGTCGAGAAGGAGACCGCTATTGTCCGCCATGAGTCAATTACCGAGTATCCTTCTTCCAAGGCTTGAAGTAGTGTCGTGTAAACTTTACGACTATGGCTATGCTTGATGTAATTGTTTGAAATCGACATCAGGCAACCTATGCGACCTTTTGACAGTATTATCTTAGCAAGCGTGTTCTCATTTAATAGCGTTGGATGGCACCTCGACGAACCGAAAGGTCAGAAAAAGCAAACCATATATTTCTCTATACCATCGTCAGGTTTTCCATAAGCTCTATATTACTTTCTCTTCATCATCGCTGTCTTTTCATTGCCTGTGACCATATGCATAGACCCAATCATTGTGAAATACTTGGACGACTTGACTAGAGTGTTATGTTTGTGATAGCTACATTTCCTAGCTGCCCTCGATCGAGAAAAGACTCGATGTACGTTTCTGGTCTCCAGTATCATTGAATTTCCTTCTTTTCTAAGCTTTCTCAATATCTTTACCAGTTTAAAACTATCCTTAGTATCTCCTCAGATCCTGAAACCCACGTCTAATCGATACTCCCGTCTATGAGGATTCTAATACATGACCTAAATGCACAATTCTACAAAGGGAAAAGGTGGAAGTTCTTGAAGCTCCCATACCACAACCACGGCTAGCCTTCTTCCGGAGTCCACAACATAGGCTCGGCACAGATTTGAGAGCGCGCAAATGATCTATACCGATCAAGAATATCGGTTTGATCCATCCCTGCGCGTTGACTTCCGAAGCTATAATGAGCAGCGACACCTCTTCCATCAGCAACGGCATCTATAGAATTTGTCAGTAAATCTTTTGGCGCCAGGTTGTGTTCACTTACGTCTTCCTAGCGCTCGCGGTACCGCACATGTGAAATAGTTCTCGTCGTCGGCTTCGATCGGCTTGGCACGATTGATATCTCGGCCTAGCAAGGCAACGAACTGGATGCCCATTCTTTCGTACTGGAAGTCCCATGTGCCGAACTTGTAAGCGGAAAGCTTCTTCCTCCAGAGGTTCTCGAAGAAGCTGAAGTGTTCCTGGGCGCCAATCTTCCACTCGGTCCAGCCGCGGCCCATGGGGTTATACTCGGTTGTCTCAATAGGTGTTGAGTCGAGAATGTGATCCTTTCCGCCATTGTCGAGTGGCAGCCAGCGGTGCTTGGTACCTTCAGGTTCCCAGCCCTCGAGTGAGAAAGCCTCGGGGCCGCTCCAAGGAGGAAGGTTTAAAGGGCTCCATTCCCCCTTCTTCGTACCGGAAGATTCGACTGGTAGAGTCTTACTGGAGGAGTCGATTTCGGGAAGATAAGGTCTAATGACACCGAGATTCCAGTGTATCCAGCTAAGAAGCGGTTGATTGACGACATTTGCCGAGACGATATAGTATTCAGGGTGATCCACCTTCTTTTTGACGATTGATGGAATGACACTGTCTTCCATAAAGACCTGCGTGTGTTAGTACACATGACAACCATAACTTGACCAGTGGACTTACGATATCATCGTCGATCTTGACGTACATAACATTGTCTTCAATGCGGTCGTAAGAATTGGCGAAACCGTTTGTGAAGTTATCGTCGTCAGGCATGTCAACCTGCCACTTCTCATACGTATCTTCACTCTTGATAAGCTTTTCCAAAAGTGCAAGGTCCAGGGGATCTTTGGTTCGTTCCACGAATACAACTCCGTCAAGTAGACCTCCGTTCCTGACAAGATTGCGCTACAGGTGTCAGCTCTCTCGGATATCGTCTGGTGTGCATGAAATATAAGTAGGTACCTTGAGATAACAATCCAAGATTGAGACAGTTTGTCGCCGTCCAAAAAAGACAAGACCCATGACCTTGTCGACACCATCGGGCTTCTCCCAGTATGCTAGATCATCCATGTCCTCTCCATTTGCTGACCAGAACCGTGGAAGTGTCTTGGAGTTCTTGCGGCTTGCGGATTTCCTAGAGTTGGGCATCGGTATCGGCGGTAGCGGTTCAAGTGCGTGGATCTGAACAGCGACTATATCCCTCTGTCTCCATACCGTGGTAGCCATCATCAACATTACTATAACGGCGCATATTCCGACATAGCTTCGTGTACAGTTCAGCACCCGGTTTGGGCCGATTCGGGCTGTCATTGACGGTTGTGATGCTTTCATTCTGTTTGCTGATTGTCAAGTGAAACGCATCAACCCCCAGCGAACATTTGGCTGAGGGACTCTTGATATGTAAGTAGTTTAACAGCGTCATAGGCCTCCGTCTGATGGACGTTCGAGAGTTAGCAAGCAATGCTAGACCCGTCGATTAAGCTTCTTGGCGTCTGGAAATAGGCAGAGAAGCCTTTCTATTCTAGTAAAGATCGGGGTCCATCATGGTCGAGTCCCTAACTCAAGGGGGCACCGGAGCCGATGTGCGACGTCTTTGGTGACGACCGACGATGTTACTGTCCTATCAAAACTGCCTGATCCACGATACACGGAGCACCGGCACGACCCATCACGGGGAGTTGTCGTCTGGTGCACGCAACCGTCGTGAAGTCATACGCCTCATCCCGTTCTAGGCCTTGGCGTTCAGGAACGAGAAGCCAGGTACAAGAAGACCTGACACTTGACGTCGGCATGGCCGCCGATCTAGTGTCTGGTCCGGATAGGGTAACGTGGGAAGAGTGCTGTGGTAGGTGTCAACATGTTGTGCACCTCGCAAGCATAACCAGTCGTAGAAGTCCTGGTTCATCAACGCTTACCAGGTGCCGGTTCAATTGAGAGTAGAGCGTTTATGGTTTCTCTGGTTGCAATAAGCGTCAAGAGAGCCCAGACTAAAGATTGAAGTGGTCATGGGAAGCACTGGTGGCTGGATGTCTCGGTCCAAAAAGATCTGAGACATTCTTACCCGATCCCTCAAGACATTTCGAGTCAAAGGGACGGAAACAGCGCGATTGTATCACGCGTAGATTGAGATCATAACATCGAGTAGTACAAAAACGTCGCTAATCTCAAAAGCCTACGGTTGTGTTGGGTTGTGTTGTGTTGGGTTGGGTTGTGTTGGCTCGAGGTTCCTGGCTAATGCATGTGATAATGCTGATCATCCAGGAACTTATGCATACTAGATTCGGCTATCACTTCCGTAGCCATTTTCGGTACAAGTAGACTTGTAACTGACGTATCCAACAATGATTACACCCCCTTCCGTCTGATTCGAGATATGCGTCTAGCTGGTTGAGTCCAGGCTTTGATTCTGTCGACTAGGATGAAAGATTTTGAGACATTGGATGCCCTTTTTATGGTACCTGACTCTGCTACTTCTAATCTCAATTGCGCAAAAGAGTCAATTGATGTCACTGGTTTCCGAGGCTTTGGTTTACGATGTCACTAGGTGAGTCTCTAGTACCAGATGTTGCCGAATTGAGTTGGTATATCAAGCCAACATTCCAAACAATTCAAGTCAAGAAAAAGTTGAAAGACGTCAGAAGAATTGAGGAAACAACATGGTAATAGAGATGATGAATCATTTCTAATTATTGTGTACAATGCATCTACCATGCTAACACCACAATCATCTATCTGTTGGCGGTTGGTAGCCGTTGTACAGGTTTTCCAAATTACCATCATTAAATATAACTGCATTATTGGGTACTTTAATCATTCTACCTATTTAATAGACAATTCCAATCCTCCGCCTCCTTCTTATTCCAATTCTTTCCATATGTCGTCTTAGAATAATCAATAGAACATGCTGCCTTTGAAAACTCCAGGTTGGTATAGGGTATTTTGGCTAACATTATACAGACAGCAAGCTCAACTGACAATGGAATGAGTTTCCATGGAATTGTCTGATTTGTTCTATGTATCGGTATTTTGAGAACCGTGTAAAGCTTACGTGACGATGTTAGGCAGTTGTGGTAAGAGAAGTGAATAAAATGTGAGCTATGTGTGACGAACATGTTGCCAAATGTGGAACAGCAACTGTTCTTTGAGGTTAGAATCACTTCAATAGCACCAAAGCAATATTGATATTATTTTTTAAAATTCGATACTATAGAAAACTTAATTACTACCATGAATACTGATTACAGGCCCAAATTAAAATCCTCCACTGGCATACCATTGGTATCATCCCATGAAAACTCCCCTCATTTTTTGTAAACACTAGGAAAAAGAAGCATTATGGGTAAGCGTCAATCATCACCACCGAACCGAAAGAGGTGAGCGAGCCTTCTTGGCAACTGCGGTGCTCGATGGCTCAACAGTCACAACAACGGTGTTGTAGACGGTCGCTATGCTGGTAAAAACAAAGGAATCGCATCCAGTGGGACCAGCACCATAAACCTCGGTGTAGGTATCACCATTACCATAGGTGAGGACCTTGGTGTAGACAGGGACGTCAGAGTTGTATCCTTTGCTGCCATCCTGACCCTTGGTAGGATATTGGCCCTTGCTGTCATCGTCCTGGTAGTCCTTGCCATCGTCACCAGAACCGGGGTATCCGGAGTTGTCAGACCCCTTGTTGTCATAACCGGTCTTGTCGTTATCGTAGCCGTGGCGGCAGGGTTGACCGTCTTCCTTGGTGCAGGTGGAATCGCCAGTCTCAGGATCGTAGGCGATAATTTCAACTTCGGGCTGGCCTGTGTAAGCTGCAGTCCTGGTGAAAGTCTCGCAGTCTTCGTCTGTTGGGCTGGCGGATCCAGAGCGAATAGGAGCTGTCAAGGTATAGGTGTGAGGAGCTTCAACAATGGTGGTATCGTAGTCGCCATTGTCCTTGGTGACAGTGCTGACGGCTGGCTCCGGCTTGACAATGACGGTGTAGTCCTTTTCGCCTTCATGTACGGTCTTGGTGACGACGTAGTTGTTCGTGTTTTCGGCAGTGACCTTTTCATCATCGATAACCGTAACAGTGTGGGCAGCATCAGGGTACTTGACATTATCGCCATCACCTCCATTGTAACCAGGTGAGCCAGCACTGGGAGCGGGGTATCCGTTGCTGATTGTCACGGTCTTGGGCCCAGGTTGGTAACCGTTGCCATTCGGGTTTCCAGGACCAGGATAGACGTTTACTTGTTTGGTGACGATGCGTTCGTTGGTCTCTGTCTCGGTGACGGTGACAACCTTGCCAGATGCAGTGACGGTAACAGTTTGCTTGGGCGGATCAAGAGTCTCACCCTGGCTAACGTACACGACCTTGGTCTCGGGCTTCTGGTAGTTCTGAGTGACAGTGACAGTCTTTCCAGGTTGGCCATGCTCTGTAACTGTGACGGTGTGATAAGAGCCCTTGGGGTCCGAGACAGTGACGGTCTCGTATGATCCAGCTGGCTTGGTGACGGTCACTGTGTGAGAACACTCTTGCTGCTCGCCTTCCATCGCGCACGGAGGACATTGCGCAATCGTGTCTCGTGCGTACAGCCAGTCGAATCGTGCTTGAGCAAGAGGCACTAAAGCCAAAGTTGTCAATGAGGTAAAGCGAACCATTTTGAGGTTGGGTATTAGAAGTGAGAGAGAATAAAAGGATTAGAGACTGATGAATCAATCACAATGATGGAGATGAGAGAAGTGTTGAGAATGATGAGAATGGATTCTGTCTGGACACAACGCCCATCTTTATAGTTGTTGTCTTTCTCATACATCTTGAGCTTCACGAACCTAGGGCAATGGTAATATCACTACAAGGGAAGATTATCAAGGAGGATTGGAGGATTATTGCCAAGTGCACAGGCGATAATCATGGCACAAGGTGATTCTCGGATGAAGGAGGTCCATGATGGAAAGACATTGGCAATAGAAGAAGGACAGGAGTAATAGAGATCCCTTCACAGAGCGGGTCAGGAACAATATAATTAAATCCTGGAGATGGGAAGGGAGGAAACAATTAACTGATAGATCCTAGTCGTTTGCCCTCGACAAAGGTATTGTTGGTGCTCCCTTATTCAGGGTTTCTGGTGTTAAGGGAGCGAGCATCAAGGGATGCAAGATAGCAAACATCTGCTGCAGTTGTGGGTTTTTGTAGAGACTCGAGAGACATTTTCAATATTTCTTGACAAAACTGAACAAGATCAAGTCTTTGCCATACTGAAGAATAAATGAGGAATACCTCGATGTTGTTGTCGCTATGTCCCAGTAGAACGGTAACGTGGCGGACGGGCCGGCGTTTACCCGATATGGCCTCGGGTTCCTGAGGAAGGACCCACCATGCGAGTAACGTACGTCGTGAGGCAGGCGCGACACACGACGAAAGCATCACGAAGTCACGAGGCTGTACGACCAACCTACAACCTTCCACGCTCCTTAATACGTACCTTGTATCTTTCGCCTTGTAGGCCATGTTCATGCGATAGTTCTCGACCGACTGCGACACTCGCTCGATACCAACTTTTCCCTCTACGACTACGATCTGCTATGGGAAACTGTTTTTCGATTACGCCATAATGGGAGCTTGCGCATCATGTTTAGGAAGGGGGGATACCAATACTTATGATGAGGTATGTGTTAAGCCATACAGAACCATCAACCAGGATACCCGCTAACCTTTGTTCTCGCAGGAGGAAGAGAGCCGCCTCCTTTACGACGAAGCCAATGGAATGCAATACGGTAGCTTTGGAGATCAAGCTATAAATGGAGAGAATGATACCCTCGAAGCTCAGCGCGAGAACGAGGCTTTACAGCGAGTCATCGCTAAAACCTCAGAGTACGTTGCTTTGGCCGATTTTGGAGCTTGGAAGATGCTAACACCGGCGGATAGTAACATGGTAGATATCTTCGATATCGCGCCGCAAGAGAATGGAAACCGTGGAACAACAACTCCCTTCGCTTATGCTGGCCAAGGCGCACGCCTTGCTCGATACCAGCATCTCGTGGCAAAGCTCAGTAAACAAGGCGAAAATACTCCTGTGAGCGGCGTCAAGGTGGACTGGTTGCCTGAAGACGAGACGATAGAGATGCAAAAGAACGGACCGGCCAGCATCAAGACCCTCGAGAGTGATGACGGACCCCTTGTGGGGACCTTTGCAGATGCTGCAGCGGCAATGCAGTGACGTCCGCCTTTCTTCAACATACATACAAAGCAAAGTCCTGTTGTCAAAAGGGCTTTAAGCTGAAGCCTGGACACTGCCAGTGTGGAGAGTCGGCAGTTGCGGCGAAAAACTGCCTGTTTCGCGATGGTCGATCTAGGACGCTGCACACCGTACCTTTGAGTGTCCAGAACTCAACTCCAGAATGCGGAAGGTCCCGCTTGCCCAGTCCAGTTTTCTTTTTCATTTGGCTTGGTTTAACTTGGCTGGCATCTATCTTGGTTTAGCTCTGGAAGGGCATGTGGGTGAAGTGGAAACGATAGAATGAGCGGAACAGCACAAGGGACATGGGACGACGGACCAACCCATTTCCTTTTTATACTAACCGCAACTAATAAGGTCATTGCAGCCTCTCGATGTTTTCTGCTTCACAGAAACACCAGAGCCTTCTGACCAGCAGAGATGGTCGCTGCATTGCATAAAAACCCGACCAGGACACGATTCCTGATACGGTGTCAATTTCTCTTATCTCTTCTTTACCATACAATTTTTTATGTTTTCATTAGTATTTTTTTTTTCTGCAGGAACTTCTTTGATTGTTGTGGGTAGGAAGTGGACTTGTACAAACAGACACACCCAATCGAAAATTACAGAAAATTTCCCCCTCGTCTTATTGAGCTGGGCCCAGGGGACGCAACCCTAGTCCGCTTAGTGTTTCGACCCTCGTCATCAATCCATACCGTCGGCCTTTCTCCCACAGTCTGCGACACATGGCGAGGTCGAGCGTTGAGCTAGAGAGGGTCTTGCAGAGTCAAAGCCCAGCAATTCATCATCTAAGTGTGATTTAATTCTGTTCAACGATACCCATTAAGCAGCAGACACGTGCGCTCCCCTCACTCTGGCTCGCGTTGACTTTGAGGTGGCCTGGCAGCCAGTGGGGTGGTAGCAGACGCTAGACCAGGGGACAGAGGTCAGAAATTCAAAGAGGATGGGTGGCCGTCCCTCTAGCTCTCTAGCTTGCCGTCGGCCCTCGATTTAGATTGGTTTTCTCCGGCTTCGGCTCGCACCGTTGATGGGCGACTTGCATGGGTCCCCATCCACTGGAGACCTTTTGATGGATCTCTTTCGTCAACCCGAGCAAGATCCCGTCCACGTCCCAAGCCTTCGGGAATTGCTTGAACAAGCTCTACGGCAGCCCTCCACCACAACACGACACCACGGGGGTCACTAACCGGTAGATGGGGGTGCGTTGAACCGTTCTAGGAACGCCATCACGGTGGGTGAATGGCTGCATTCTAGAGGTAGGCGCGGAACTTATCCAGACTCTCGGGTTAGGAGAGCCAAGTTGTCGGGAAACAAACCGCCCATCCATAAATAACCGTCTCTCTCTCATGAGACATTAGGCCCCTGAACCCCGTAGACGGGCGGTCCCGTCTCAGACAAGGCTCGAATTTACGTCAAGCAGGGGCTGCTCATGTCGGAATACACCCAAGACTACGTGCAGTTTTGTACTCTGGTACTCTGCACAAACTGAAAGTGTCTGTGTGTGAATAACCTAACGGACACTATGAGCGGCGCGGGTCAGGCCGGGACGACCGGGGGCCTGATGTGCAAGGGAAAGGTCGTCAGAGGCGGACAGACATGAATTCGACCAGTCAGATACGACACAGAATGAGCTCATGGGTTCAAATCCTCTGCGTCCACGTCCAAATCGTTCGCAGCATTTGTGCAGGTTGGACAAGCAGAGCTCGCATTGGCCTTTCGTCACATGCTGTTGCTATTTCACCGCAGCCTCTCTTCTCGAATGTTTCTATGGGGAACGACCCTGGCCAATTCGACAGACCGCATTTCGAGACCAGAATGCCTGCAATTCTGGCACAGCTAAGCTCGCCTGGCTAATTAATTACCTGAGTCTGAGCCCTGATGATCAGTCGTCTCCACCCGCTGTCCTCGCTCACACTCAAAGATTTCTGCTTTTGTACTCTGTACCTGCTGCCCTTCCTTCCTTGGAACTGCACTACACAATACCGAGCAGGACTGGTAGCTGCATGAGAGCGTTCTACGCTCGTTAATTTTGAGGCCTCCCAGGCTCTCGATGCTACTGCTACCTGTTTATGGGCCGTTCTGGCACGTGGTTCGTTAGCACATAGTCGAGATCCTCTCTCGCCATTTAACAACCATGGCTCCCGACACGACGAAATACGACACCAAAATCGATATGCGCAACTAGACGTATCTTATTCTATCATCGCCCCAACTCAACTCCGCGATCACCGACCACAATTCCAACCCCAGCTCGGCCCCCGCCTCGATTTCTACACACAGTCCTCCACCAGCTCATATCGGGCAATCCACCCGATGTATGATGGTCTGTAAACTTTGACTATTCAGCAATAGTACACGCGTCGTTGTATACATCAACTAAACCTACGAGACTTGAGAGACATGTCTCGGACTGCCACTCTATAGTGGGCAGTTTGGAACGGTAAGCCACAAAGATGATCTGAGACATTTGGGGGCA
Source organism: Fusarium citri (assembly GCA_004367485.1). Classification (NCBI taxonomy): domain Eukaryota; kingdom Fungi; phylum Ascomycota; class Sordariomycetes; order Hypocreales; family Nectriaceae; genus Fusarium; species Fusarium citri. The sequence continues at coordinate 170,146 of QHHH01000067.1, forward strand.
CCAAGTCCCGATGCCGCTTGCTTTGAGTATGAACACACCGGTAATTCCGCACACCTTGCTTCCTATTCGATGACGAAGGGTTTGGGGCTCTCTAACCCATAGGTCCCCCGAGCCCCGGCAAGACAAGGGCATATGCCTCAATGGGACGGCCCATTGCACATTGCTCAATGACCTCCCGAATAATAGAGCGCTTGTCATGATGAGAAAATAATACGATAGATCCGGTTGGTCTTTCGTTGTGCAACATTACCTAAATACACAATGTCTAGAAGGTGGTCTGCTTTCTCTTGCTATTGTCCTATTTGGTGTGACTGAGAACCTTTTCCAGCCGACTGCGTCTACATCGGCGGCATTGTTCGGTCGTGTTTCCTCAACTGATATCTCTTGTCTCCTCATGCCATCTCCTACCACATAACTTGAATAATAAAATGCTTATCGTGTACCCTCCCCTGATTTAATCATCATGGCACAGGCGCTCTTGGTTCACGATACATAGCTCACAGATGCCCCAAATAATCTGTGTCAAACATAGACTCATCCTCGTTACTTGTGTGCTTGTTTGTGGTCCACACACCCCGGCTCCGCCTATTCATCCATGCACACAATGCTGGCACTGCCACCATCTTCCGCCGGCAATTTCTACTGACTGACCCTGTTGGTACAGTCGAGGGCGGTAGATAGACTACGATGCATAGTTGATATACGATCAGCCCTGATCGAAGATAGATGGAAACAGGAATAACTTAAAGATAGAACGCGCTAGATTGACCTATAATTCCACCTGGTTTGCACCCGTGGATATAAAGAAATAATGCAATACAAACATAACTTGGCTGCCCCAGGGGGTTCAAGTTTCGTCCCACAAGCTGCTCGTGCATACCCCCAATGCTTGCCTGCGGTTTCTTCTCGTCTTTTGGCCTTTTTAACTTCTCCCCCCCTTCTCTCTCGTCTCGTGGGTCTCACGAAACTCGGCTAATACCATGTAATGTTGAAGGGAAGATGATATAAAGAAGAAAGACCTATCTCTTCCAACACATGAAGAGTGTAAAACTGAAAAGAGCATGATTCATTCTCAAAAATCGCCGCTCACGAGAGAGACCGTCTTGTCGTTCATTGTCCGTCCTTTCTTCTTCTGCCCCTCTTTTGCTCTTGGCCGAACTCCATCTTTCGGTATCAACTGTAGGTAGCCTTTTTCGTCCGTCACGTCTCGCGCGAATAGAAAACAAGGGTGTCATAATCATCATCATTATACGATAACACATGTATCGATGTCCTAGTAGAACTCCGCCCTACCGCCCGCTCACTGATCAAGGTTCGCTGCCTCGTCAGCAAGACAAAGCAGAGTAAAGCAGCACAATTCACTTTGCTCGTTTGGGATGTCTTTTGTTGGCGAATCGGTTTGAGATATCGTCATTTTACTGCAACAATAGGGTTAGTCAGTCGCTCACAATCTCTGTATTTGACAGATGCCCGCCCAACCCCAACACCCACAGCCCACGCTATATGCAAGCAACACCACCATTACAGCCCAGGCACACACCCTCACACCCCTTTTTTGGCTCTCCCGTCCCTCTTTTGCTTTTCTTCTGGGGGTGTTCCTTTCTTCTCTTTGCGCCCATTGCCTCTTGTCGTCTTTCTTTGGGCGTGTCTTCTTCACTCGAAGGGAACAGACATAGAATCAAGGTAAATAATGCTCCAAACTCACCTGGCCAAGCGTCCGTAGCCTTTGATCATGCTCCTCTCGCATACGGTAAATTTGTCCCAGCACTTCCTGCATCTCTCCGCACGTCCGTTCAATAGTGGCATTACGGTTGCCCTCACGTTGCCAGCGTTGGACATCGCGATACATCTTGTCATACCGGCGCTGTTTCTTATCAGTATCGTGGCAGAGTTTACAAGCTTCGCGCTCGTCTTTGGTTTCGTAAACAAGTTTTAGCCCGCACGTCTCGCCCATGCGGTACTCTTTGTTGCACTGCTGGCGGAAGTGGCCCCAACGCCAGAAGCCGCATGTCCAGCGAGTCTGCTCAAAGTAGCACATGGCTGAAGTGTAGTTGTGTGTTGGCACAGGGCCCAGGGCGGTTGTTCAAGATGAAAGAAACAGGGCGTCTCTAACTGGCTGGACAGAACAGGATAAGTAGCGGAACGACCGAAGGCGGAGAGCGGAGTCTAGGAGGCGAACTTGTAGTCGATGCGAACCGAATCCCGAAGCTCAACTCGCCCAACTATCGAGTCGTATCGAAGCGATCCAGGAACAGTACAGTACAGTTCAGCAGAGACGAGCCGAGCGTATCAATATAATCGAATCGAAATGGTTTGAGCAAGTCAGGACTGAGTTTCTTGTCGAGGGGAAACCTAGAGCGCCGCAGGTTAGTCACTGGTATTCTTCCATTGTCTATATTCCGTATGTGCCTCCTTTTCGCATTGGGCAAACTCATTTCTTCCCAACCCAATACCTCTACCTCGAACCAAGGTCACCAGGTTGTCCTGCCATATAGCCGACCTCTGAAAGCAGTGTTTGACCACGATGTCGGAGGAGATAACCAAGATACAAGGTACAGTTGATGGTCACCGTAGAAAGCATTTAGAAAACTCAGACATTTGACTTACCTGTGAAGTGATCACTGGTGCTGGACAGGCTGCTACTGGACCTAGAGCAGATTCAGTCCTTTTGTAGTGTAGACTGGTAGTTGTATCGAAACAGTTTTCTGATTGTCGGTGTTTGATGTTATCAGTAATCTTGGTTCTGTTGTATGGAGTGTTGGAGCCGTTATCTGTTTATTACAAACAGAAAACAATGAGAACAGGATTGTGTTTGTTGACTAGTGTAATAGCCGGCCGTTTGCCTTTCTGTGCTGTGCGATTCTTCTCTGGGTTTGCAAAACAGAATTGAGTCCAAGAATGAGCTGGGCTGGGTCTTTAAGAGTGATGTTCGGCCAGATGCTCTAGGAGTTCGAGCTGTCGTTGTAATCTGAAACCAAACTTGTGCAAGAGGCACGGAGTGATGTATAAGAGTTCTCTGACTCGGACAGAGTGGATGCTATAGCCATCTTATACTCGTTTGATCCAAAAGGCTCTTCATGTATTCGATCGTCGTGCTGTATATGGCATCCCACATCCACATGTGGGACTCCAGCACACCCTACAAGCAATCGCCTTCTTTCCTTGAACCCCTGGCCTTCAATTCAGGCCAGATTAATGGCCGTCCACTATTGTGCTTGTTCTTTTCTTCTGCATCTGCGTCTGCGTCTGCGTCTGCTTTTGTTCCTGCGGGATAAAGAGGCTTGCCTGCATGCGGCGATTGGGTATCCGTACTTGAAGTCCCAAATGGCTGTCTTTTCATCGCATCACAGTGTACTCTTGACCACAAAAGGTGCATTACATTCACCCCTCACCCGCTCTAATTCACTTTCACCTCTTTCATACCGCTGCCGCGCGACGTACCGCGACTATTTGATGGCTCTAACCTTGAACTACGCGGTTCCTGAGTCTCGATGTGGTGCTGGAGCAACCAATCCGTGAGTGTGTTTCCTTAAAGACCCTGCAGCATGTCTATCGACGTTAGAGCCGCTTAACAGCGGCCACATGCTGTCCTAGACTTGAGTTGACTCTAGCCTTAAGCTACATATTAGGTCTGGCGTCATTCTGTAGGTCGAATACTGCCAGTCTCGATCACGCTCCTGCTGGTCAGTGCCTCCATGGAGGAACAGCCAGAGCTTTGGATAGTGAAGTCCCGCGCCATAGTCGACTACATGGTATTAGAGCCCGGTGGTCGCTTGCCACGTTGAACTAGGCCTAGAGTCCGATACACACACCCCTAGCGGTATCAGCAGCTACAGTGCAGCAAAGCAGGGTAGAGGTACGGGGCATCCCCACACCACAAGATGCTACTGCAGTATGTTGTGTGTACAGCACTCGCCATGATGCCGTGACTGCAGTGGAAGCAACGAAAGCAGGGCTGACGATGGGTCAGAGTCCCTCGACAAACCCGCGGGGATGCGTAACTGAATTTCAATGACTGCATATACCTTTGGTGTGATTTAATTTGCCTTTGTGACAGACATTGTTCCTGTCCCAATTCACAATGTACCTGGCCAGATGATATACCCTGGGCCTCTCTCCCTTTACACAAACTCTGATGTTTATAACAGAATCATGACAGGAGTTTCCTCTCGATAATCCTTTTCCCTGTTTGTCAACCTTTTTATTCAGCTGTTATGTGTCAGTCTTGTCTGTGCTGAGCATACGACTGTTCTGTCAACATTCCATAAGTCTTCCATGGCGCGCTCGTGCTAGCGAAGCCATGAGGCAGCCGGGTCACATAACCGGCCGTGTTATTGATAGGAGCCCTGTGCCCTTCCCGCTGCAGCCATGGCCTCGGCCGTGTTCCCCTCGAAGTCTTGTCCTAGTCGAGTATACATGAGGTGGTGTCTTGATCTGCGGCCGTGTGGGGCTTTATGGTTCGTCCCGAGGGCGGACAAGTGTCAGGAAACAAGGGGATTCTCATTGCTTGCACTCTTCAAATTGACTTTTTCGGTGAAAGCCAGGGCTGTGGTTCGCTGCTTTATCCTGCCTGTGCGTCAGGCCCTTGCGGACTCGAGCTCGATGGCACCGGCGGCCCATTGGCAAATCGACTGCAGGTCGAGGATCAGCCATTGGATTCTCTGATGGCCTACGACACCAAGTGCTTTTTACGACATCTAGTCGTTCTAATCTCACAAGAAAGCCTGTATCAGGCTTCATCGGCTTTCCGCTTTTAGTTTGGGACCCTATTGGGACCATTGGCCTTGCAAATCGCTTCCCTTACTCCAAGTTAAGTTCAGGTCAAGACATATTGTATGTTGCCACTTGAAAGGCCAAGTGTTGGCTATGTATGCCGTTCTGTGCGTTTTTTGTGCTTCTATGACCCCTGACTGATGGCTGTGTTTGTACAACTGAACCTCATGGTTCTGTCTCGGTCGGTTGCTTCCGTAGTTGCGCAGCATCTTCGTTTTTTTCAAGTGGCACGCCAGCATCACTACCCCGGTGAGCAAACCGTTGAAACCTAAACCAGCTCAAGAGGCGGCAGTAGCATTGGGCGAGTGCGATTACTGTCAGTTCCCACCGAGATAGTGAAGATGCCCGCCAAGAACACTTCACAAATAACACTCAGCTGGTTACCAACCTCTCCATTGCCCCTATCGGTCTTTATTGACCCAAGGGTGTCATTTGTACGTATCATTTTCGAGATGAATAGAGTGTGATTAGGTCGCAAACCCGACAACTGCTTGTGTGTCTTCGTTGCGGTGACGACAAACAGTAATAGGGGGGGGGGGGCCTTTGCATGGTTCTCGTGCATGGCTGCTGGCTCACATGAATTGATTCATTCGTCTTGCCACTCGGCCGTTGTAGTAGCTTCTGACCCTGGGAAGTCCTCTACCAAATGATTCTGTCGACATTCAAAGCAATCTGAAGACTATGCTGATGTGCACAAGGCACGTAAATGCACAACGTGGCATCACGCCTCTGGCTAAGGATATAGCCAGGTCATTGCATTCCGTGGGCTTCCTAGAGAAGAAGGAGATTCAAATGCTTGTCGGTGATTCAAAGATACCGTTGTATCTTGTTCCATTCTTGCTCTCCAGTCATACCTGCCGCCTCATTTGAGTCAGCTCATTCGAAACACGTCCCAACTTATCCGCATGCCTCTCTAGATGCAGTGCCATACCATGCAAAAGAACTATATATCACATCGACTCCGCTGGAAGTGCTTCAGGCGTTCGATTGGGGGCCATATAGGTCACTATGTATCTTTTGCCTCAGATTTCGATATGGATCCTGCGCCCTCAAAGGTCGCTCAAGTGCATACGGCACAGCTTCTGATAGAACAGTCAGCTATTCGACGTCGTTGCTGATTGTACTGTCGGTACATATCAACACCAGTTCCAAATACTTCGGGGTCGATGTATCGGGCTATGACACCCACGATCTGGGAGTGACTTGTTGCAATACTACGCAGACATGCATGTCTCTGTAGACCGAACAAGGTATCATGCTATGCCTGATCGCAAGGAATCATCTCGCTTCCAGTCTATCAGTGAGTGTGATAGCCCTAACCTGGTGATTAACACCTGTGGCATCAAACACCCAAGCCAGGAACGTGGCGGTGACAATGCATCTGAATACTGCTGAGCTGGCCTTCTGCTTCGGGAATGGCTTGCGTCTCGGAAGACTGACTCGTCCGCGATGACTTCACAGCCTGCATGGGATAATCAGTATGGGCGAACAGGGAGTCAGGTTGAGGAGAGCTTGATACTGGCTCTCGATATTGGGCATTGTTGGGCTCAACAGGGATGTATGTCAAGTTCTTGGTCTCTGTGGCTGGGATCGCAAAAGAGTGTACCCTTCCGCACATATATTGGGCGCCAGTATCTCTGTGCGTGTACACGCATTCATTTGGGTGGGTGGATGCACCAAGCGAGACACAAGATGTAAGCTCGCGTTTTGGGAGGGCTCACCATTTCTGAGCATCCGGTTAAGTGAAGTAGCAAGAACGGCCGACTTGTAGACCGGGGTCTGACTATCGTGGTGGTTGTGTATCAGGTCAATAACCTCGTTAGTCTTTGTGGGCACACAGGCCGTTTGGATCCTGAAGAGCTCAGCCTGATAACTACAACGGCCCGGTTGAGCGGCCGGACCGGCCCGCTTCTGAGTTTTCATGCCATTGTCTCCGTTCCAAGTCGGGTCTTCCTTGGTGGTTCCTGATGCCTTGGGACGTTCAACATGGGTACTTTTGGCAGCATTCTGTTTCCCAACACTCTATACTGCTTCCCAGGGTGGTTTCTTACAAGCATCGCACATCGGCATGGGGTCGCTGTTGCCTGTTTCCCAACGGCATGGCGTACAACAGCAGTGATACAGAAGCAAGCTTAGAAACCACTGCGGCGTTGAGGCTCCAATCTGGTCGGGTAAAGCTGGCAAGAAAAGTCTCGTGGTTGACAGCTTCCAATAAGGGAAGAATTTGAGAAGCCACGACCAAACACTTTCTGGCTTGAGTCTGAACCAAACACCTGGGTTGCTGCAAATCATGTGTCTAAAGACCGCTGCACGGAGCCTGTTCACAAGTAACGAGACGGGTGTCCCCGATCGTACCTGGAGCCAATGGGGGGCTCGATCTGAAAGACTGTCAAAGAATAGAAGAATAGTAATTGGTCCAGCTTGACACTCTTCTGCTTAGAAGCGCGCGAAACTTGAACTTGGCGTCTAACGAACCCAATCCTTGCTCTTGCCATCTATTATTCCGCTCATCTGCACTCTAACGTCGTCCGAATTGTTAGAATGCCCTGATCGCGAGAATATGCTGAAGAGGGATGTCGAATCCTAGCGTTGCAGCCGTGTGGAGAGATATGACAAGCAGGGGGTCATCCAGGGGTCAGCGGCTGGAAAATGGGTCTCCTGCCCGGCAGACGCGTTTCTGTTGTCGCCGCATGGATTGTTGCTAAAAGTGATGATTGGTCGGCAACAAGGTTCAGCGCAACCACCCTGGTGAGGCTAAAATCTTTCCTAATGGCGCAAGATACGGATGACATACAACCGTCGTCAATAAGGCTGAGGTCATATTAAGAACGATCTTGCCATGAATTGAAACAATTCCAGTAGTGATTCCGTCACGCTAGGGTCTATAAGGCCCATTGTATATATACTGCTTTCGAAGTATGTAAGTGAAAGTGAGTCAAGTACTGACAACGGTGCGCGCTGTTCATATTCCATAGATCCTGAAGTGGAGTATGATCCTGCCCTGGCAATTTGAGTTAGACTCTTATAAGCCGCAACATGGTTCTGTTGTGAAAGATGGATGCTATTCAACAGGCCAGAATTAGCGTCAACCTCCTCGGCAATCTGCTGGAGATCGAGGGTTTTGAGGCAGCCAGAGGCTTGAGGCATCGTATGGTACTGAAAATTGAAAGGGACCACTTGACAACAACCACCAAGATAATTGACACACCTGATGAATTTGCCAATTGATCTATACCAGGCCTTCTGTCCGTGAGGGCCAAAAATCCGGCCCGCAGATTCAGGTGAGTTGATAACCACGTCACGGCGGCGAGTAAGCGTGTGGGTGTGAGAATAGATCGATTGACTGTAGCAATTGACAAAGAGCGGAACTTGCGTGCAAAAAATGCAATTCTCGTCTGCCTGAATTGCTTTTTACGCCAAGGTGTGAGCAAACGTGTACACACAAGACGTACGCAGACCAGTGAAGGATGCGCAGCAAACAGATAATAGAAACAAGGGACCATGTGCACGGCTACGTCAGTTTGAGCTGAACGCCGCAACAAGTCAAGAGTTGCATGAACGTCGGGACGTTTTTGAGTTCCCGAGTACGTACGGAAATCTATCATAGATCTTCTGCCGGGCCTCACCAGCAACGGATGAGAGCTGATTGGGGTGGAGGCGTGCAGCAACAGTATGGCAGTAGGCAAGGGCGATTTTAGTGCCTGAACTGCCAAGTGCAACCTTGTGAGACAGCATTCGTTCGTACGTCGAGGGAGATCTTCCGGGTGGCTGTGATGAACATATGCATGCGGAGGCAAATGTGTGATGCGATGTGATACGTATGATGTACTGCAAGTGGGTGTGCGTGCCTGCGGTAGCTTGCAGGAACAGTACGTGGACGGTTTATTTTGCCAATGCGTTGTCGGGTTAATGGTAGATGATGTTTACATTGGGTTGTGATCGGTGGTAATGCTCGGGCTGTCAAGTTGAGGGCGGTGAGAACAAGATGCGAGCCAACAGAAATAATTAAGGGCGTTGGCCTGGAAGGTGGCCGGCTAAGGTAGGACATCACGTTGATGGATGTGATGTTGATATGGAAGGTGCGACCTCGGGGGGCGCGTCCGTGGGGGAAGAAGGAAAGAAGAAGGAGGCACGGAATCCATGGAGACGATAGTGGAAATTATGGCAACTTGGGCAATTTAATCTCTTTTGATATCAATGGAGGTGATGTCCTTCGAATCTGAATTACAATGCTTACTTGAATGCAAGTATCCATTGGCAGATGGAATGGTTCATGATTTGCTCGTCTCTAATTTCTCCTGTCCTATCAAGAGTTAAGTGCTTGCTTCTTCAGCTCTCCTAACCACGATTCCTGGGACCAGTCCTGCCCGTACCTGGATGTTTTGAACCGACCTATGGCAGGTGTCGCTCTATGCGCCTTCTCATTAGACTTCCCACTTGACTAGCAGGCTTGGCCGCCGTTAGTGGCCGCTTACACAAACGCTTCTGCACGTCCATGACTGTCTAACCACATCTGTCCTTCTTTCTCCACTTGTTCCCCTCAACTCCAAGTTTCATCCCGAACTTCAACTGTCTCATCACTTCCAACGTTCATCTCTACTGATATAATCAATAACTTCTTACACTGACAGCTGCATAATACTCATACTCTGATACCCACACATAACTGAAAAGACCATATTTCCAGTCACATTCTTCATATTAGACAAAACGCAATCAACAGGCTCTAGAAGTGGCACGTCACATTGATCAGCCCTTCTACCCAGCGCCTTACCCTACATAATTCAACGTTCTAGTCCTACATCAACGTTAAATCACTCAGACCACTCACTAGTGTTGGCAGCTGATATATTCGTTGTCAACTGGAGTCCTCACGCCACCCGGCCGATTCTCAGATTGTCTGTCTCCTCTCCCAATTCGGATCTCGCGGTCACGACTGACGGACGAGACCGACCATATCGGCGACCGCACTCCTTACGCGCCCTGTTTATCCATCTTCGCGTTTGTCTCATCGCCACTCCTCTCTGTTGTCGGATTCTCCATCATCCGTCTTGTTACTTGATCAGAAATCCACTTCGACGCATCGTCCGTCACAGTTGTACATCAACTACCCCGATCAGGTCTGCCAGGTCTGCGGAGCCTCCATCAAGCAATACGTGTGACGACCTCTTGACACTTGCTCGACGACAATCGGGTTCCCTCGCCTCTTGCCTGCGTCTTCCCGCCTCCCCTGAGCTTCGTAATTTAGACACCTCTTGCTGGAGAGTTGTCTCTTGACACTCCCACCACTCACACCCTGCTCTCTGTCGCCTGTCGCGCGCCGAGCATCAACACCAAGTCATCATGGAGGCTGTTGCCACATCCTCCGACCAAGTCACTTCACAAGTAGATCAGATGTCGGCCGTGTCACCCCGTTGTGGGAATGCCAACTGTTTAGCTCTAACCGAGGACGGCAAATCTCCCAGCCCTGCCACTTCAGTCATCACTGATGCCCGATCAGACGTCACCCCAGTGAATTCCAGCCTTGCTTGGGAGGCAACCTACCCGGCCTCCTCGATTATGGGCAATTGTTCTATCTCCTCGCTTCTGAGAAGCACCAAGAGCGGTATCAGATTGCCGGAGGCAATGGTCCAGCATCAATCTCTGGAAGATCTACCTAACGAAGTCTTGTTTCATATCATGGGCTTTCTGGATGTAAACGACCTCTTGTCAACGTCGAGGGTAAGTAGTGACCATCTACTGTCAGCAAGAACGCAGTCCACTCCCTAATGGCATGCTGGAGATGATCGTACATACTACCTGAAAACTACCCCGATGACCCAAGGTCTTCGAAACTTGAGGCTAATAGAGAATTAGACAAGCCATCTCCTTCGCGATATATCGCAAGCTCCGATTCTGCATCATTACCGGCTTCAGCAAGTCAGAACAGACCTTATATCGCGTCTTGGTTCGCCATCTCGCCCTTCGCTTGCTGACCTAATTGCTCGTTCCATTTTCAGGACAAACACTTCCATAGTTTCACGACGCCTGGCTCGTTCCCTAGTCTCAATCCGCCTATCTCGCCGTTTGGCAGCAAGGCCTTCGGCTGCATCTTTAGTTGAGCGCTCGGTATTGCCCAAAGAGTGTGTTCCTGGCATGACGCCCGTACATATTGCACCAGCAATTGTGGCCAAGAAGAAGGCTGTCGAGAAGGAGAAAGTCAAAGATGGGCTTCGGCAATGGATTGCATCGCGGTGGCGGCGTGAAGTCAGAGAGCGCCAAGACGGCGTAAGAAGATGGGAAGAGAGCCGTGGGACAGGGCGTGTATGGAGACTGCGTAGGTTCTGGGAAAGAGTCAGTCGTGGTGAAGAATGGGATAGTTCTTGGTAAGTTAGTGATGGTGACTTGTGTAAGTGAGTGAGTGGTTGTAGTGCACCACACGGGATCTCGTTATATCAGCTACTCAGGCCATAGTGCTCGCCATCGAGACTGATTCCCTCTTGTAATTCATCGCGGCAGTAGTCACAATTGGTAGAAACTTCAGCAGTCAAGATGACGGCTCTCGCCAACGGCCCTGATCCTGTTGGCAGGACTGTTGATTGATATAATACATTATGTAGGCTGTGATGGTGTTACAAAATTCGCAAACTCCGTCTCTTACACCGAATTGGTTGAGTTTTCTGTCCGGGGTTCTAGCAGCAGTACTTGGTATTCCTGTTCAAGCGCTGAGCCCTCATTCATGCTGTTCGGAATCGGAAGCCATCCCAATCATCATCGTCTTCTTCGTCCTCGTCCTCGTCTTCCTCGTCCTTCTCCTCAATAACTGACGTTTCCGCATTTTCCTTGCCAACACCAGCGGGTTTCTCAGGTTGGGCATCTTGACTGATACTCCCTCCGCGCTTACGCAAAGCCTCTCTCTTCTCTTTTAGACGCCGCACTCGGGCCTCAAGTTCTTCCATTTCCTCGAACTCTTCCTCCAACGCGCGAGTCGCCTCCTCCTTTTCATCTTCTAGGTCGGCGTCCGCCTGGACGCGTTGCTTCTCTGCTTCCTCCTCCTTCTGGGCGTCTGCAGCGGCAACTTCTTCTGTCGTCATGGCGGGGGCAGAAATGACCGCGTCTTCGTCATAGGGAGCTGTTGTAGCAGCAATGTCGGCTTCGAAAGCTGCCCACTCTGCCTCATCGACTGCCGCTGCTGTGGTGGCCGGTCGCTCGTCCGTCGCCAGGCTACTAGGTCGGCGTGAGGGGAGTGTAGTGGCTCCATTTTGTGAGGTGAGGTTATTAGACTGTCCTCCAGGGGTGGAAGCTGAGGAGCCATCTCGGTGGGCAGGGGTTGCGGGTCGCGATGGGATCTGTATTTCGATTCCTTGCGATGGTGTCGTGGATGTCCGTCTGGTCAATCGAGGCGGTGTTAGAGTTTGGTCCTTAGCATCTCCTTCCGCATCTTCTGTCTTGTTTCGTTTTCGTCTGCCCTCGTCCATCTCGACATCCCCGTCCCCATCGTCGATAGCCTCTTCGGTATCGTCATGTTTTCGTTTTTGCGCAGCCTGTTGTGAATTACGTCCATTTGAAGACGCTGCCGTTTGTGCCTTTATCAAGCGAGTTTTATGCGCCTCGCCTCGAACGTGTGAGTCCCATAGCGTCTCAGTTTTGATCTGCTCATGGCAGAGGGTGCAGAGGAGCTTGCCTGCTTCGGAGTAGGCAGCGCAGGGGTGTTCTATGCGACGAGCGGCGCGCTGTTGCCGCAAAAGAGATCGTACGTCCGACATTGGAATGGATTATAAAGATCACCTGCGATATAGGTAAAAAAGAGAAATGGTGCAGTGTAAGGTGACTCCAGGTCGAGGAAGGTTGTGAGGAAATGCGATTTCTGCTGTTCAAATGTCTAATTGATCGAACCGGAAAGGGGGGAAATGGTTTCCAAGGCAAATGGCTTTATATGAGCAAGTGTAAGGCGAGAGAATGGAAGAAAGTAGTAAATAAAGGTTATGACGTTTGAGGTTGAAGATTCAGGGTCGTCGAGAGGGTAACAAAGCGAGGTCAGCAACCGCCGACGATTATCCGGCGCAAATCTAAAGCTTAGGTATTCCATGAGTTGAAGATGGCCTTTAATCTATTCCTACATTTAGTGAACCTTTTTCACATTATCCTTCTCTACCTATCTAAAGAGTATCGCCCTCTAAATAATACAGACCCATCTGTTGGCCAAGCTCTTTGGGTTTTTGACGACAGTTACATTCACGTGGATTCCAAGCATTCCTTCCCGCCAGGCAGTTTCACCCCCCCACCAAAAGCTAAGCTACGGTTGTAGATGCTCAGAAGAGCCGCATGCCAAACCTTGTCTTGACTCAAAGAGCCGCATCCTTTACTCGCCATCTTATTGACTTTTAACAACTGTCTTCTCAATTGACTTTCAAGGCGATCTTATCTCAAAAGCTCACAAGATGGCCGATCAACAACAGGAGGCGCAGCCGCTCTCCTCCATGTTCCCTAACCCGCCTCCCTTCTGGCAAGAGTTTACACCAGATCGGATATCGCGTATTGAAGAATTAAAGACACCATATATCGCCCAGAATGGTGGCGATCCCATGACGGTTCGCGTGCCCGATGTTCCTGAAGATCTCGTCAATTTGCAACCACCAGCTGAGCCGGCGGATGGCCGCTGGCGCGTGTTTGGTGACCAATACATGGTAGGCTTCCTCGACTGCGTCTTTCCCTACATGTAAAATCTGACTGAAGCTCTCTCTAGCTTGATGACAAGCTCCCAACTTTGGAGGACCAGGGCATTACAAATCTTCCGTCAACATCACAGTCCGAATCCAAGGACGCCAAGCGATTTGACCGCGCTTTTGAGCTTAAGCGGCTAGCCAAGTCTCTTCTCTTGAATTTTCTCGAGCTTTCTGGCATATTATCACAAAACCCGTCGCATGCTGAAGCCAAGGTTCAAGACTTGCGCACTCTGTTCATCAACTTTCATCATATCTTGAATGAGTACCGGCCACATCAAGCACGGGAATCTGTCATCGCACTCATGCAGGAACATCTTGATCGTACGCGCACTGAAACCATGGCTATTCGGACACAAGTGGACAAGGCTCGCCGAGTGCTCGATGGCCTGGGAAGCTTGAGCGTGCCTGACGTGCCCAAGGCTTTGGGACAACAGACTGACGAGGAAGATTGGGATGCGCTTGCGAAACAGAGAGAAGCGGACGTATGGGCTGCGACAGATGCTTTGTTTACTTGAAGGCCAAATAACTTAATGAACTATCTATGTCACCAGAGTTGCTTTTTCGTTTACTAGGAGTTGCAGGGGCACATATTGACCTCCAAGAGGCGCGACAGGCGAATGATTATTTTACATGATTACCTTTATCTGGTTATACACGTGGACGTGCTGGACTGGACTTAAGTTCCAGTTGTGTGCTCATTTCTAAGGCGAAAGGCATTGCTTATGATTGGATAGACAAGAATACGAATATGCGAATCACCACGTCTACCTACAGCACACGACCAGTTTTTCAAGATATGAGATATCATGACACGGGATAGCGATGTAAATGTTCACAGGAAACACGATGTTAAACAATTAAGGTCGATCATAAAATTCGTTTCGGTCATTGAGATGGCTATATAAAAGGGATCGCAGTAACAGTGAAGGGGAGTGGCTACCATAATAATACGACGGATATTACTAGGTAACCCAAAGACAACCCCGAGAAAGGCAACAGCGTCATCTGACAGCAAAGAGCAGTCGACCTATCATTATACACCAACTACCCTTTGCTGTAGCATTATAATATCTCTCCTCTCGTCACCTTTCCAACGACGCGCCATCATTTTCAGCAGATCTCCATCGCGTAGAGTATTCGAATTGCGATACTACGCTGCGGGTTGGGACTGCCAATCTACAGAATGGTGCAGGGAATGCAGCAGCATTCGTAGTCACCGCACTCGATGCACTTGGTCTTGGTGCCTGTGGCCTCAGAAGGCTTGATGATGGACTCGGCGATCGAAGTGGCGGCGCTACCGGGACCGTTACGGTCGTAGAGACATTGAGAGGATCCGCAGGCCATCTTGGGTGTTGTTTAAGTACTGATAGAAAGAAGGTGGAGTGGATCTACAATAAGCTGTTAGTTTGTGAATAGCTTCAAAACCAGGATTCAAAATGGGTACGCCTACCTATGTGTAATTGCAGCGAAAGATGTTGATGGGAAGGTTGAAGATGAAGACGGTAGGTTTGATGAAAGTGAAAGTGAAATGAAGGTGCGGAGGATTTGACTTTGGCTCGGAGCTTAGGCCAATACTGAACCATGCCTGTATGCCCAGGAAGCAAGCGCTTGCTGTGCCATTGAATAGAGTACGTACGTGCCTACTATTTTTGGATAATGCCATTGCGTCACCAATTGCTGTGGGGGTGGGTTTCAGGTTTCAAGTCTCAACGTGTGTACCCTGGATTTGTGCCGATTGCTCTTGGCAAGGATCGATCCTTCAAGCTCAAGCTAAGCCTCGGCAGCTACCGTCTTCGGCAGTGCATGACTTTGAGTAAACAACGGGATTTTCACACGGACAGAAGACCTCCATTGTCGTTAATGCCATTGTAAGAATTATCTTGCAGTATCATCGACCAAGACCCGTCCTTTCTCAAGCTTTATATTGTATACCTCAGATATGGCCTTGCATCTGCAGTCGTCTAGAAGCCTCGCGAGGAAACAATTGGCTTACTTGAATAAGATGAGAGCTTTGTGTTGTATAAGTAGGTAATATTAATTGATAGAACAGATTTCTTGAATATGTACTATTATCTCTGCTATCTAGGTATTTGATGGAAGCACACGAGGCACTTGGTCACGCAGGGAGATGTTCAAAGTTCCAAGACACAATTTCTCAAAAACTATTGCAGAAAACTCATTAGTTCCTAAGAGAAACATTGCTTGCTATTTACTATTTCAGTCTAAACATAATTCTATGTTCAAGTTAACGAAATATCTGACAGCCGTTGGAAGGGAAGCCCACAAAGTGACCCCAGCCCAGCTACATGCAATAGAGATCTCAGTTATGCCAAAATTATACAGTATATGTCTCGATATATCTGAGAAACATAAAAAGTCAACCGTGATAATAATTGGACGTGTTTAGTCAAAAATCACATGAACGGTTTTGAAGTTCCGGGGCTGATGTCATAGACACCAAGGTGACGATCCTCTGACAGCATGAACGCGGAAGGATATTGTTCTTAAGTTGACTGCTCCTTGAGTGATACATTTGATGCTTTTTAATCAAACCTTCGACATCATTACTCTGACCAACATCTGAAACTGCAATCATGTCGACAACTCAACCCCCGGGTGTCACTTCACCACCTCAAACTGAACAAGAGCAGGTTGGTGACCCAGCGACCAGAAAGAACAATCATACTAACTGAATGGCTACCAGCGCAATATCGACCTCTGCAAGGAGTACATGCGCATTGCTTACTCTCCAAAAGAGAACAAGGGCGCAAGGTCAGTCCAGCATCTCTGCCACCCAGACAGCTGGTTCTGGGCACCTGCCACATTCCCGGGCTGCGAAACACCCATGGACTACGCAGACTCTCACTCGACCGTCATGGCCAGTGTATCAGATCTTGAAATCATGCGGTTCGACCAGTCATGGGCCAAGGACGGACATGTTCTGCTGAGATACACAGCCCGGGGCAGTCATTGCGGGGAGCCGTACAAGGGCATCGAGAAGACGGGCAGACATGCGCAGTGGTGTGCCGCTGCGATATTTGAAGTTGAGGATGGCAAGATTAGAAGTTTTACAAAAGATTGGGATCAAAAGACTATGCAGGTAAGGAAGTTCCATCATGGGCTTGATGACAGTACTGACTTGTGTTCAGATTCAACTCGGATGGGCGCCTGTGCAGGAGAGTGATGATCCAAGATGGAACGTCAAAGTATTGGGCAACTCTGAAGAAGCCAGGAAACAAAAAGGCTAGGTTAACAATGGAGTTCAATAAGGGCCGTATGAATAAAACCTCATCTACCTTATACCTCACCAACTAAAGAATGATTGATGGGAGTTTAGTGATGCACAGCCGTAATCACAGTTGGAGAGACTAGAGGATATATGTCAAAGTAACAGAGTTTCTGATACATACGACCATACCTACCAGAAAATACGGGATCCCGTCCGCTCTCCCATAGTCAAGCTGGTAAGGGGCGGATTAGTAGTTGGGTCGGTGACGACCAGCGAATCCCCGCTGTTGTATGTTTTTGCTTTTTACCCTCTCTGTGTTCTTTTTGAATCTTCTTCGTCTGAGAGCATCTTCTAAAGCATTTATTAGAGGCCATGTGATTGTGGTATTCACCTCAAAGTCGAACTATGCGATTATGGTTGATAAAATGAAGCGGCATAAGTGCGTATAACCTTAGGTTTAACAAAGTCACATTTCTTACTACACAATACGAACAAAGAACAAAGAAGATACAAGAAAAGAGGCCGACCCATTGAATTTTACACATCTGGAATATCATGATCCAAGAATCCATCTCGTTCCATTCATGACAGTAACCGTCATAACGAATAATCATATATAGTAAATATTGAAGCATTGAGGCTCCTCAAACGAATTCACCACCTGACTCCCACACGCCTTTTAATGGTATCATTGAGCGATGTTATTTCCCTTCCAATCCCGTCAACGTGATTATGATGCGGCAGCTCCTCCATTCTTCTCAATTGATTCCCTCTCTAGTAAAATTCCAAGATGCTGAAGATCATCGCGCGCTTTAGCATCACTTTCCAAAACCTTTCGAACAACTTCCCACTCCTTACGGGCCATCTGATAGGCTTGAGGCAAGATGAACTGCACAGTGGGTGCAGTGATCCATTGTCCCAGAATTTCTTGGGCCGCAGTCATACCAGCCTGTTGGGCCTGGTGCTTGTGAGCGTCTGACATTTTTGGAGGTGCGACCGCTGCCGGTGCTGCCGCCGGTGCTGCTGGTTTGGCATATTTTGGCGGCTGCGGGATAGGTACAGGTGTTTGAGTTGCAGACTGCCACTGGCCCGGGGTTGACTGCTGTGGGAATCCTCCTTGGGGTGCTTGGGGGGTCGCTGGTGAGAACGCAGGACCGGCTGACGCCGTGGAGTTACTTCTCTGAGCGTGAGGAGCAGGGGTTGGTGAGCCTGGACCGATAGGATCTTGTTGAGCAGTAGCTCCATCCTTGAGTTGCTTGAGTTGTTCAGGCTCAGTGTGGTATACAAATACAGCCAGTAGCATAGGCTCTTCGCGTACCCGTGGGATCTTATTATCCACCAAGTTGAGCATAAACTCGGGATAGTTGTCCTCTCCTGGAGGAACTGGCACAAGATAAGTATCGCGAACATTGGCTAGAGCTTTATCTCCAATAACACCATAACGTTTCTTATCCGTAAAGTATTTGAGAAGAGAATGAAACTCAGAATGGGCCACTGGGGATACAGGTGTGAGGGAGACAACGATGATATCGGTGGATTTGCTGTATCGAAGACCACAGAGATATTCGATAGCAGCTTGCTCAGTGATTCGACCAGCCACGGTCAACTTCTTAGGGATCAACTTTGACCAGGGTCCAACTGAAGCAAAGTTGGCACCACCGATATACTTGGCCGTTGCTTGGAAATCAGCAATCGAACTCATAGCAAGAGAGCCACGCCAGATAACATCGGGGTCTTGAGTCTCCTCCGTCGGTGAGTAAGGGGGTGACTCATTATCTTCTTGCAGCATACGGTCCACGTCAGGATCTACACCAGGGCCGTTGGCACCAGTTGCCAGAGCTGAAGGCCTGCGGTTCTGAGATGCAGTTGGGGATTTAACGCTCGAAAAGACCTTAGAGATGTCGAAGTCGGCTTGGCTTGGTGACCGTTGCTTGTCGTCAGTTTGCTGTGGGTGTGAGGCCAGGTCGGCTTGGTCGCCCCCTGCAGGCTCCTTCTTAACTTGCTGATCTGAGCGCCGAGGTCCTGGTGGGAGGGGTACAGCAGGGTCGTTTGTAAACGTTTCGTCGTCAACCACTTCCTCGCCCTTGTGTGTTCTTCTCACGCGCGGTCCTGTTTCAGAAGTATAGAGAATCGATTGCTTCTCAGCCTTGGCCTTCATTTCAGCGGTTTGCTTTTGCATCTCTAACGAGGCAAGTTGCTCTGATGTCATGGTGGCCAGCATTGTGGGAGACAAAGTCTTGAACACAAGCCCATGGCCCAACTCCGGGTTGTTCTTCAAATTGAAGCTCAAGGACTTTATTTGCTGGCTGTACTCTTTCTGTCCCTTGGTTACGGGGTATGCGTCATACACACTTCGCTCGATCTGGAGGGCGAAGGTCTCTGACAAAGACTCGACTGTACTGTCTTCTTCAAGCTGGAGGTCACCATGCTTGTGCATAGATGCTAGAACATGGCTCAGAGACTTGCTCAGGGCTTTGGCGGGTCCCGTCCTAGAGCCAGGCAAGTCTGGGATCGACGCGGCGAGGTCATCCGGTGGTGTGTATGAGACAGTAACAGGAGTAGCCCCGTTCTCTGACACACGGCGAACTTTAGCCGACTGTTCATGGTTGTTAGCATCAATAATTCCACGTACAAAGACAGAAACATACCTTGCCATCCGTATCAAGAGAATCTTCTCGTGTTTTTCGTTTGCCAGTCTTCGCGTCCTTCTTGTCCTTCGCGGTGTCGGGCGCAGGGGATGCCTTGGGTTTGGATTTATCATCCTCCTTGGTCTCGCTGTGTCGTTTGCCCTTACCTTTACGCCCACCGCGTTTCTTCTTTTTGGACTCTTCCTCATGCGCCTTGCGCCGGGCTTCCCAGGGCTTCTCTCCTTTGGCTATACCCTCAAGGAGCTCCTTGTGGTCGTCTGGTCGACATTGTTCACACCAGTAATGCTCGGGAATCTCATCATCGTATGAGCTTACTCCCACGCAAACATTATGTTGCCAGGCACCGCAGGTTTCACAAGCGATCCAAGCTTCACCAGAATCTTCATCTTGCTCTGTGGCACCACATACACATCTGATCAGTTCATCCTCCTCTTCCTCCTCTTGTTCTTGCTGCTGTTCTTGCTCCTGCTCCTGTTCCTGTTCCTGTTCCTGCTCCTTGGCCTTCTTGGTCTTCTTGGTCTGTCGCTTCTTTGGTACCGCCGCGGGTTCAAGCTCGTCGAATGATTTCGTGTGTTGACCTTTGGTCGCGCGTACCGATCGTCGGGGTTCTGCTTCGCCTGAATTGTCGCTGTTAGTCGATGCTCTGGAACTCTTGGTGTGGTCGTAATTGTCGCGACGTGGGAATGCCTTGCCAACAGCAGATTGAGAGGGCATTGATGATTTGGCGAGTCGTTGTCGCTTACCAGACATGATTAAAGGTTGTGTCAATGTTCGCAGTGCGGATTTGGGTAATGCGACGCGTGTCGGTGCCGAAAGGCGTTGACTGATGAAATAGTGCTGGGGAGATTTCTACTATTGCAATAAAGCGCAGGATGGTATGCGCCCTTATACGGGCATTGAGGTAATTACGTGGAGGATAATTGAAAATCACGACTATGTCAAGAACAGCTTCAGAGCCTTCTCAGCTGTTCCGCGCGAAGATGCTCGTCTCTCTTCAACCTCTATACGTCTTGGCGCAAATGATGTGCCAATATGCCGATACACAGGAATTTGAGATGTGCGCGAGATGAGTAATAAAGTCGCGTCTCGGTGAGCCGACTACACGGAGCGTGACGATTTCTCCAAACCTGTCGAGAGGTGTTATGAACTCAATCAAGGTTGCGCGACGGCCGTTATGGTGATGTAAATGCAGTATCAGTAAGTTGAGCGGGTCGCGTGCCGAGCTTCGAAAGACGCGCGCCTTAAAATCAGAACTCTGGACGAATCCCGAATTTCTGCACAGAAGAATGTATGGCAGCAGCTTCTGTTCGAGTTGGTGTAAAAGCTGCTGTCAAGGTAATCGTTCGGGATGATGATGATGTAAAAGAGAGATGCTTCACTGGAGGGGAAAGAGAGCTATGCGGAGGAGGGTTTGAAAACTTTGGCACTAGAAAGCTTCCGCCCGCCGCTCATGCCCTACAGTGGTTGAAGTGGTCGGGTGGCAGGTGGCAGGGGCCCATGGAGTGGAGGATAAACTCGCGCTTGTGACAGACAATCTGATTTTGGGAAGCTGCGCTGCTTGTGTCCACTTAAACAAAGCTGTTTGATGCCTGATTGTGGCAAAGTGTTTGCCTGAGAATTACAAAGAAGGAGCTCGGATTAGTCAAGATCATATCTCAGCCTTGCAGCCGACGCTTTGATCAGATTGGCTGACGGCCAGTATCGTCATCCTAGCCTGAGGCAGGAATATCCAGCCTACCCGCTAGCAATTCAGCAAACAGAGAGCTAACGCGGCGCGGCGGCCTAGAGCTCCGTTACAGGTAACCATCTGGACTGGAACCTGGGCTGCACCGACGTAAACGAATCCACAGCCTCAACTCCAACAACAAGCCAGCTCCTCACCATCGCAACGGCTTTCTATTAGAACTTACCTGGGCTCTATTAGAGGTCTTCTTTCTATTCATACATTCAATTCCGACGTTTCGAGCTTTACACCATGTCTCGCCGTTACGATTCCCGAGTGCGTTGGCCCTTGAAGCTCCAATAGCTGGAAGCTCTCCCACCCAGCTAACCGATATCTATAGACAACTATCTTCTCACCAGAGGGCCGTCTCTACCAGGTCGAATATGCTCTAGAGGCTATTTCACATGCAGGTACCGCCATTGGTATTCTGGCCAAGGATGGTATTGTCCTTGCCGCCGAGCGAAAGGTCACCTCAAAGCTGTTGGAGCAGGACACTTCCGCCGAGAAGCTCTACATTTTGAACGAGTGCGCAACCACTCCCTGCTAAGGCTTACCTCTGAAGAATTGCATGACTAATGTCTGTTTCTTTTACAGTAACATGATCTGCGCTGTTGCTGGAATGACCGCCGATGCCAACATCCTTATCAACTACGCCCGACAAGCCGCTCAGCGATACCTCCTCACCTACAACGAAGACATCCCCTGCGAACAGCTCGTCCGCCGACTCTGTGATCTGAAGCAAGGTTACACCCAGCACGGTGGTCTACGACCCTTCGGTGTATCTTTCATCTATGCTGGCTGGGATCCTCGAAGACAATTCCAGCTCTACCTTAGCAACCCCTCCGGCAACTACGGTGGCTGGAAGGCTACAAGTGCGGGTGCCAACAATGCAAGCGCACAGAGTCTGCTCAAGCAAGACTACAAGGAGGATTGCACTTTGAAGGAGGCCTGTGGAATGGCAGTCAAGGTTCTTAGCAAGACAATGGACTCGACCAAGCTGAGCAGTGAGAAGAGTACGTTTCGCTGTCGGATTTCTGATGATTACCCCACTAATACCATGTGTAGTTGAGTTCGCAACAGTAGGACAGACCGAGGACGGCAAGATCTACCACCGTCTGTGGAGCGCTGACGAGATCACGGCGTTGTTGAAGGAGCACGACCTGGCGAAGAACGAGGAGACAGAGGAAAAGTAAGGAACAAGGCAATAGATTCTTGATAGAAGGGGTGAAAGGAATGCGGGGCCACCCTTATCTGCCCCTGTACAATAATATCATGAAATGACCACACAACGAGACGAGACGTATTTCGAATCTTGACCTCACCCAAGTCTATGGTTGTTGCTGGAGGATATGATGGATCGATGAAAAACGCTATGCAATGTGAATGACGCCGAGGCCTCTCAAACAAGCATGCAAACTAAGCCTAAGTCCCCAATATCAGCGTCGCGAACCACTCAAGTTGTCCATCTCAAATCCTACATCTGTCCCTCTTGCTGCCTCCTCATCATCAGTAATGCGTTGCCAACCGGGCTGGGTGTCGACTCCTGGTCGAGGGTAAGGCTCGTCGCACTTTTGGCTGGATAGTCGAGGCCAGTGACGTCTGTAACTCCAGTATGCAATGCTCATGCCTAGAGCCGAGCCCACGCAGACATCGTAAACATCGTGGCGGTAATCCTCACATCTGGAAATGGCGACGAGACCTGCTCCGATGAGTGGCAGGAGGCAGACCAAAGCGCGACTCAGATCACGGCCACCTGCTGAGTAGCGGAAAACGTGGAGCTGTCCGGCAAGGAAGAGACTGAGAAATCCCAGACCGGCAAATGAGAAGGATGAATGGCCAGAAGGGAATGAGCGCCAGCCCTCTTGGAGAATATGACCATCTTCCCTCGTGCACACATCTATGGTGACAAGGGTGTTGGCTTTGGTACCAACTGCGGGTTGGCAACGGTCAAGCAAGTCAGGGCGAGGTCTACCAACGGCGTTCTTGATGATGTCAGTGATGAAGGAAGTGAGTACAATAGAGATGAGGAATGAAAGGTATGTGACTTCGTGTTTTGCAGCTGAGGCTCTTGTGACGATGTTGAAGGCGATGAGAACTCCTAGTGGTATGAACAGAGCGTATACAAAGTTCATAACTGGCTGTTGTCAGTTGTGGTCAAGCATTGTCTACTTAGGTTCAATGCTTCAAACGTACAGACAGGAACACGCTCATGAACCGCAAATGGGTACGAAATCTGAAGATCGTTGATGAAGAACATGCGATGAAATGGGTTGATAAAAAGGACCGTCTATAAATCTGTCAACGTGGTGAAACTCTTTTCTCGAAATGTTGTACAAACCAGGATCCAACCTGCTAGGAGAAACAAGAACCCAACATAATCAGGCGCATGAGTTGTCTGCAAGGTATGTTAGTCCTCTTTTTGTCATATCCCGATTTTCACAATGACTGGCCTTCCAATATCGTCGTAAGAATGAGATAGGCCCGCTAGATGAGCCATAGTTATGAGCCGGTGCCATGGTTGATGACGATGGTTGAGGAAGAGTATGAGAGCCGGGATTGGCGGATCATAGACAGACTTCAAATAGGCGTGCGATCGAAAACGGGTATCTTTTTCGCAGGCGCAGTTGAATATTGAAGTGTTTTCTTCTTCACTACTGTGTCATATCAGAAGTGAACCGTTCAAAGAATGTTCGTAAGGAGTTGACAGGTTGTAGCTGATGATGAGGTTGGACTGTTGCCCAAAGCGGGAATGAGGGCCCCTAATCTTGGAATTTCTGGGGCCAGATTAATGGAGGCTCGGGAACAGGGTTATAGCATAGCATAGCATAGCATACGTACATTTCCAGCAAATACTAGAGATAATGATTCAAGGAAGTATTGCTTTGCCCAGCATTTATATGCGATGAGCCATTCTGTTATAAGCTCTTGCTTTGAACATTAAAATATGTGGGCGGTTCATTGCTCAAAAAGATAAACTCAATTAATGAGTACAGCACTGTCAATCATAAGCTCACGTATGCAACATGTGGTTCACTGGGCTGATATAAACCCTATTCGATATAAAAATGAATTCTAAATAACTCTCACAACCAAATCGTTAACTTTAAGCAAAGGAACCCATTGAGGTTCGGTTCTTAACAATCCAGCCATGAATCGAGCTGAGCTGCAGGGTAACCAGAATCCATTTATCCTCCACTATTCCCTGGGTCCAAGCTCCTTCGGACTTCTCTTGGGAGAATCATAACTTTCTCGCCATTGCTCAACCATCCAACTTTTATTGACATCAAGCAATTTTTCAAGTTGAAACCTGCGCGCTTTTGGTCAAAACAACTTGACCAACACGAAACCAACCGATCACCAATTACTGTTCAAATAAATATACATTCCATCCCCAAACCTGATGTCATAGTCTGCGACGCGCCTGCGCCGAACGAAATGCTCAAGTCGACGCATACACCTTCGGCAGCTGCCCTGGCGCCGCTGCCTCCAGGATGGAGTGAACATACAGCACCCACAGGACATACATACTATTATAATGCCGAAACGAAGGAATCGACATACAAGCGACCAGGAGTTCAACCTCCTCCGCAGCCCGTGCAAGCACAACAGCCAGCATACCCTGCCTACGGTTCAATACCCTCTCTAGCCGATCCTAATGTCGCCAATGCCTATATGGCACAGTTCAATCAGGACCAGAATGGTTCAAGACCACATAACTCACGAGGCGGACATGGAGGCGGACGTGGGGGATTCGAAGGTCGACCTCGGCCACAACCCGTCGACAAGCCGAGGAGGAAGGAACCGATCCCAGGCTGTGAACCTTGGATTTTAGTATACACAAAATACTCGAGGCGATTTGTGTATAATCCTGTTAAGAATACCAGCTATTGGCGCATACCAGAGAAGCTGATGCCCGCCATTCTGGAGCTTGACAAAGCACGATTAAGGAAAAAGGCAGGAGGAGAAGCAGAAGAAGAGACGAAAACCGAGCAAGAGAACAACACAGGAAACACGGCGGAAGAAAATGCGACAACTCAGAAGGCAGATGCCCCTGCGACAGGTCTGGACGACGACAGCGAATATGAAGAGGTAGAGGTGACAGACGACGAGGGCGAGGGTGAACATGATGGGGAACACCCGTCCAAGAGACAAAAGACGGCAGACCCCCAAATGGACGAAGACGGGCCCTTGGAATTCACAGAAGCCGATTTTGCAGCGCAACTACAAGCAATGGGAGATGACTATGGTCTCGAACCAGGCGATTATGACGACGGAAATGCGGAGGAATGGCCCGAAGGCGCTGAGGGAGTGCCCCTATCCGAGGATGATGCCAAATACCTGTTCAAGGATCTCTTGAACGACTTCAATATCAACCCCTATAGTCCGTGGGAGAAGCTTCTCGAGGAAGGCAAGATCATCGATGATTTGAGATACACCGCGCTCAGCACTACGAAAGCACGCCGAGACTGCTGGGATGAATGGACGCGTGAGAAGATTGCAGAGTTGAAGGAGCAACGGGCGAAGCAGGAAAAGCGGGATCCTCGTATTGCTTACCTGGCATTCCTGCAGGAAAAGGCCACTCCGAAGCTGTACTGGCCAGAGTTCAAGAGGAAGTACAAGAAGGAGGATGTCATGAAAGATCACAAGATCAACGACAAGGATCGCGAAAAGGCGTACCGAGAACATATTGCGCGGCTCAAAATGGCCCAACCTAAGCTCAAGTCCGATCTGACTGCCCTGCTCAAGGCCCAGCCTGTGCATCTGCTTAACAACAAGTCGCTATCTACCGGCTTACCCGACCCGGTCCTCACCGACATTCGATACATATCGCTTGAGCCCCAAATCCGCGATCCCCTGATCGAGGCTTACGTGAGCAATTTGCCTCCACCACCCGAGGACCTGGATGCGGCAAGAGACGACGAGGAACAGAGAAAGCAGCGCGATGCTCGCGAAAAACGCGAGAAGGCGCTAGAAGAAAGGAATCGTGCGGTGGAAGAGCAGAGAAGGAAGAGAGAACGTGAGGTAGCGGCCAGTAAGGCCAGATTGAGAGAAGAGGAAAGGGAGATCGAGATGGCTATGAGAGTAGGCAAACAGGGGCTGCAAAGTCAATTGGCCAGCATGAAGGAGGCGGAAAAGGAGTCTTGATGGAGAGAAAACTTCAATTGTCTTGTCTATCTAACTACCTGAGCATATCCAATTCTAGCGGCCAATTCTTGCTTATATTTCAATCTTTGTGTCCAATCAAAGTCCGTACATGAAGGTGAACTTCTTATCTGCGTAGCGGCGATCGTTGAGTCTCTCGCTCTCGATCTCGTCGGGTGTCATCGTGCTCAGTATCGCCCTCTTGCGCTTGTTGACTGCTGCAAGCAAGAATCGATATGAGATATATCCGACCAGCGCGATGGCCATGAAGCCCAGCGTAACGTAGAATGGAAACCTATAGTGTGGCTTATAACGCTGTCGGTATAATTGTGCACCGATCACGCCTCCGAGGTTGCCGAATCCATTAACACCAAGTACTAGGGCGCGTTTGCCAGGCTCGGGTGTGTTGCCGCTGAGCCAGGCCATTGTGAGAGGAGCAGAAATGTACACACCCGAGAGTAGTACACAGAGTGATATATACTGGCCAGTACTCGAGGTGATCGTGACGGTAAGAACGAGGCCGACGATTCCAAGCAGCAACCCGCCGAGAATATGATAGCCGCGTTCTTTGTGATGGTCGGAGCTGAGGGCAAAGGCGTAGAGGCCGAGAGCACCGCAAACAAAAGGAGGAACTGTCATCTATTGCGTGGTCAGTCAGGATCAATTAGGATTCTCGTACAAGGACTACTTACCAAGTTCGCAAGGATGGACTCGTAGCCCAACCCCTGAACAACTAGAGGCAGAAAAACCGAGAAGGCACTGCTGGGAACACTGGCGCAGATGTTGAGCACAAGGACAGTCCACAGTTTCCAGTCTTTGAGCGTCTCGACAAAGTCCCGTTTGCTAAGTCGGTTCTTTTCTATCCCATCCTCGCTGTACTCGTGCTGGACAAATTCGGCGTTGTCTTGTTTCATTCGTTCCACGGCAAGCTCTCGCTCGTCCGGTCGAAGGAACCAAGCAGAACCTGGACCATTAGGTAGCCATAACCAGGCAACGATTGCAAAAAAGCAGGTCAGCGCTCCTTCAATGAGAAAGAGGTACTGCCAATTTTTGAGGCGGCCGCCTTGAAGGTGGAAGATTCCGTATGCTTGAAAATGTCAGCATTGGCACTACCTGGAGTTGAGTTTGGAACCCACAGATTGAGCCAGAAAAGGCGCCGGCAATTGCATACTGTCCATAGAAAAGGGCCAGTCTGACACAGAAGTCATATCGTGGGTAAAAGAATGATAGGTAGGCCACGGCGGTAGGATAAAACCCCGCTTCGAAGGCGCCAATAAGCAATCTTGTGGCAATGAGTGCCTCTGGAGTCAAGTTAGAGATGGAAAGGGTACGACGTTAGTTAACTAGAAAAAGGAGAACAACGTACCACGTCCTCTGATAAAAGCCTGACCAATAGTCACTGCGCCCCAGCCAAACTGTCGGGTGTTAGCTGGTCCTTGGTCGTTATGCTTAATCAAGGGTTGCCTTGTCAACTTACCATCAGAAAGGGGATCCAATGTCTAGCACCGATGTAACGGCCGGCAGCGGCTGAGACAGGCTGAAGGACAACGAATGTGACAAAGAACAGAGACACGGCTTCATTAAGGTCGTCAGGCTCTGCTCCTATATCGGTAGTAAACCCTAGGGGTAGATAACTTAGTTAGTCGACCAAGTTCGTCAACTGAACACTACGAAGCAAAGCTGAAGAGGGGTGTCACACCTTGCGTCTCGGCATTACCAACGTTACCACGATCGAGGCCGTTGAACAGGTATAGAAGAGACAGGAGTGGAAGAAGAGCGAAATCTAGCTTCTGGTTTAATGCTCGACTTCTTTCCCGAGTCTGATCCATGGAAGAGGAAGAGACAGCGACATGACTAGATCGTGTCTTGTTAGACTCCCTCGGCTGGAAAACATTTTGATCGGCCATATTGGCGGTAGCAGTAGTAGTCCGAATTGAGGGGGGAGACGATTGGCTTTCCTCATAAATCAAGAAAAAATGGGACAAACACCTCGTAGTGTGTTCTTGAAATGAAACTCCACGAGCAGTGTTCCGGCGTCTTGGTCTCATTCATATACACTTCTGTCCGACAGGCAACACCGACCCCATAGCTCTTGGGACTTATGCCCCTATAGAGATTCCATGATAACTTCGCCCAGATGCCTCTTGTCCGGGATTGCTTTGGGGGCTTATCCAATGAATCCCCTTTCTACAGTGTTCCCAAGGATCTGGTAAGCGTGAACCATGTGTAGGCCCGATCCGGGTGTCATCTTGTTTGTCACCATGCTGTGTAAATCAAGGTTTCCTGTCGACCTATCATGAAGTAAGAATCTGACAGCAGACCAGACGCTCGGGTTTGAGGCTGACAACAAAGTGCCTCGAATAGGCAGATGGCCAACGCCACTGATGCAACCTTGATCGAGGTTGCCTGAGCTCCTCAACACCCACTGACCGCATCTTTAGCCTGCAAATTAAGTATGTTATAGTGATGGAGGGTAGTGTGAGGGCCGACAGAGTAGCGGGAACGGAGCTAAGCAGGACCAGAATTGACTCATTAGCAAGGAGCGGGACTCGTATAACGAGTCGCCGAGAACCTCCACAATTGTGCGCAAAACAGGAAAACGATCGTTACAAGTTTCCGTGATGACCAAATTATGGTTGATGATCTAAGTCATAGATGGCGTGCGGGCTGTGCTGTTAGGGCTGTAAGGCTGACATATACCCCAGAATCAGGGATCCTTCGCGCTGCTTACTGAGAACGTGCCACTGCACCCTGGTACCTAATCGTTGCGCCTCGCCTCGTAAAAGGATTTATGAATGATTGAATGAGCCTTCTAGAAAAAGGCATCTAGACGATAAAGCCGCATTGAGAAGCGGACAGTCGGTGCGATTCGTCAAACTAACAACAAACATCCTCTGCCTGAAACTCTGGTTCCCAGTCAGATTCACCGGTACGGAGTACTCCACTGGAGCTTCAGGTTGAAGCCACTGCAGTAAGACGATAGGCACGGTTGAAATTGCGTTAAAAGACTCAAGGCTCAGAGCTCACAGCTGAAGCGAAAAGTGTCAGACAGTCCCCACTGCTACATTGGTTCCATCATGTTCCCACACGGTGAGCGTGGGCCGGAGCGTTCGTCAGATGTTCCAAGGCACCAAAGAATGCAGGAAAGGTCATATGCCGCGACTATTGGCCAAATATGAAATAGAAGTAATGTAACTCTTCAGATTGTCGGGGTTAAGCTCCAGGTGCAGGACTGGCTGACTCGGACTCATTTCTCAAAGATTGGTAAAGTATTGGTCAGCTTTCTTTGCGACATCTTCGGCGTATCTCGATATGCCCGCAGCATCGATAACCCCGTCCTCTGCAATATAATGATCGATCAAATCGGATGGAACCCACTCGGAATACACGTTTTTGACGTTTACTTGGGAGTGGGGGGCATCGAGGTCCGCGGAGAGACCTCTCCAAGCTTGCGTAACCTCCGAGGGGTCATTTTCCTCCTGTTCTGGGGGCGGAAATGGCAACACCTTCTCTTTCTCAAAAAGAGGACAATTTTCGCTTGCGGGGCAGCGTACTTGGCTGTCAAGATGGTGGGTAGTGAACCGACCTTATTGCTAACTGCGGCTGTTCCGTCGATTAGATCCGCCCCGATTAGTACGATATCAATACCTCTCGCCGCAACACCGACACTCGCATCAGTGTAGACTGTTACCTCGAGCTTGGTGCTGTTTTCACCGGCAAAAGAAGTAATTGCTTGAGCCATTTTGACACCTTCGAAAAGTGGTCGAGACTCGAGCACATGAACATGAATGGGCCGCGAGCCCTTCCCGAGAACGTGAGTGATGGCCGATGTAATGGTCGGGTTGCAAGAAAGCGTAAGAATCTTGATTGGCTCATCTCCTTCCAGATGTCGTTCCAGGAAGGCTTGAAACGACGCTCCAGTTCTTAAACTGGTAGCCCGTCGGTCGTAAGCATATTGGTTGAGTGCCTCGATAATCTTGTCAATCAAACCCTTGTTCAACGAATCACTGGACATGATACTGCCTTCAATTATGCCCAGACTTGACAGAACAGTGTTCAAAACTGATGCACCCATGCTTTCCCGTCCGTTCTTCCATAGATGCCATCCGGCGAACCTGACGTTCCTCCACCACTGGTCTTGATGTGAGATGTCGATCTTTCTGACCACATCGATGTATGGGTCGAGAGCCTTGGAAGCAAGCTGGCGAGCTCCGCTCTCATGATCGTTCTGCAAAGCCATCAAGCATGTGGCAAGGGTGTTGCCGGCCGCCTCGCCCAGATCAATATTGAACCACACCCTTCGGAAGCTTTCAAGAATCCGCGGAACACCCCCGAAGTCATCTGAGTCGTTGACGGTATCTGGATCGAACCATTGATAACCTTCATGCTCCCAGTCTATCTTGATACCAGCTTCGCCTTGACCACCCTCCTTCTCTGATTTGAGAATGAAGGCAAAAGGATTGACTGTCCATTCTCTTCCAACTGAGTCATCAACAAAGGAGAAGGGCTTTCCTCTTCGAAACAGACGCAAAGAATCCTTTGTGAGAGTTGTCTCTTCCTCTAGTTCTCTCCAGGCTGTGTAAAGTGGATCCGCATCGGATTCCTCTACACTACCAGAGATGCCTGCATATTTGTGTCTGGGTACAGTATGTAAGCACAAATTACAATCATCTGACAGGAATATAAAGGGACAGGGACTACTGATATGTTCTTACGTTACCGCTCCGGCGAAAGAGAGCAACTTGTGGCTTCTGTGCTATGTCATCGGATGGGAATTTGAAGATGAAGCATGTCGCGACGGCTCGGCGCTGAAGAGGTGCCATTTGCGGTAATGATTTGCGACAGTCAACACGAGGGATGATGACTACTCGTTAGCTGGCCGGGAGGGAGGGCTAACTAAGTAAGCTTAGTTAGCCACTTAACT